>JACEFZ010016360.1:400000-537500 GCA_014155875.1 Cepaea nemoralis
TGGTGTTTGTTTAGTTCTCTCCACAAGCTCCACATTGGTGATTCTATCTTATCATATTAGTCCTTTCCTATACATACACCAGGTAATGAATGTTCATGAATTCATTAAGCCATGACTAATCCTATGCAATTACTAATGTAATTTCTTTGACTTGTTTTCGTAATGCATAATCTCAAAAATCATGTTTTAATTTTGTTATAAATCTACTGGATGCTTTCACTGGTTGTCCACGGGTAGTTAGCGCAGATTCAAAGATAGTGACTGGTAATTTGGGTACAACACTCACAAAACAAAAACACTTCATGATAGAACTCACTCAGACAATTCAAAGTTGCACATCCAGTAACATAACCTGTCAAACAGACAGTAAGGCTGTATGAACTAGAACATTTCAAACCAATAACCAGCCGGATTGCTAGAGTTATCAGTTACAGTGGCATGTGGGGTCCACAACTATTCAGCATCTTGTACTGCTCTACAATTTTAATTCCAGTTTTGAGCTTTAAACTCTGGTTCCATGTGCATGCTTTCACCACCTTTGGATACATTACATCTTACTTTGACAACTCTAAGGCACTGTGTCTCCCATTCATTCACATGGGACAACTCTACACATTACAACATTCCTCAACATGAAAGGGTTAACGGCCAGAGGATTGACTTCATAGCACAAGGTAGTACTCCATCTAACTCAGTCTCACTCAGGAGAGTGGCCAGCCACCAGCCTAGATCATCACACAAGGTAGTACTCCATCTAACTCAGTCTCACTCAGGAGAGTGGCCAGCCACCAGCCTAGATCTTCACACAAGGTAGTACTCCATCTAACTCAGTCTCACTCAGCAGAGTGGCCAGCCACCAGCCTAGATCATCACACAAGGTAGTACTCCATCTAACTCAGTCTCACTCAGGAGAGTGGCCAGCCACCAGCCTAGATCATCACACAAGGTAGTACTCCATCTAACTCAGTCTCACTCAGCAGAGTGGCCAGCCGCCAGCCTAGATCATCACACAAGGTAGTACTCCATCTAACTCAGTCTCACTCAGGAGAGTGGCCAGCCACCAGCCTAGATCATCACACAAGGTAGTACTCCATCTAACTCAGTCTCACTCAGGAGAGTGGCCAGCCACCAGCCTAGATCATCACACAAGGTAGTACTCCATCTTACTCAGTCTCACTCAGCAGAGTGGCCAGCCACCAGCCTAGATCATCGCATAAGGTAGTACTCCATCTAACTCAGTCTCACTCAGGAGAGTGGCCAGCCACCAGCCTAGATCATCACACAAGGTAGTACTCCATCTAACTCAGTCTCACTCAGCAGAGTGGCCAGCCACCAGCCTTGATCATCACACAAGGTAGTACTCCATCTAACTCAGTCTCACTCAGCAGAGTGGCCAGCCACCAGCCTTGATCATCACACAAGGTAGTACTCCATCTAACTCAGTCTCACTCAGGAGAGTGGCCAGCCACCAGCCTAGATCATCACACAAGGTAGTACTCCATCTAACTCAGTCTCACTCAGGAGAGTGGCCAGCCGCCAGCCTAGATCATCACACAAGGTAGTACTCCATCTAACTCAGTCTCACTCAGCAGAGTGGCCAGCCACCAGCCTAGATCATCACACAAGGTAGTACTCCATCTAACTCAGTCTCACTCAGCAGAGTGGCCAGCCACCAGCCTTGATCATCACACAAGGTAGTACTCCATCTAACTCAGTCTCACTCAGGAGAGTGGCCAGCTGCCAGCCTAGATCATCACACAAGGTAGTACTCCATCTAACTCAGTCTCACTCAGGAGAGTGGCCAGCCGCCAGCCTAGATCATCACACAAGGTAGTACTCCATCTAACTCAGTCTCACTCAGGAGAGTGGCCAGCCACCAGCCTTGATCATCACACAAGGTAGTACTCCATCTAACTCAGTCTCACTCAGGAGAGTGGCCAGCCACCAGCCTTGATCATCACACAAGGTAGTACTCCATCTAACTCAGTCTCACTCAGGAGAGTGGCCAGCCACCAGCCTAGATCATCACACAAGGTAGTACTCCATCTAACTCAGTCTCACTCAGCAGAGTAGCCAGCCGCCAGCCTAGATCATCACACAAGGCCCAAACTCTGTAGCTTCACTGATAACCCCTGGGTATCTCCTTAAGAACTGTACTCACGGTCGAATGATGCAGTCCAAAAATGAACCTGTGGCCTTCAGAGTGTGAGACAGATGGCTTGACCACTTCACCACAGAGTACAATATTATAAAGGTGAAGGTAGTTCCTATGGCTCATACTGTCATTAACATGTGCACTTCTAGACCTCTCCATATTCTAGATCACGGCATGTTGATGTAGGGTGACCAGTTTCTTCCCTCCCCACTATTTCTTACCTGAAAATTATTCTGTGTCCATTTTGTTAGGCTGAGTCAGCCCCCAGATTTGTACTGGTCAAAACCAATTATCCTGTGACCGCTGGGTACTGAAACCAGACCAATGTTTTGGTCTGCGAACACTTGAACCGCTACTGAACCCAACACTATCATTGTCATCATGTGCCATGCCGATAAGTGCACGGTCATGTTTTGCCATCTCACACGATCACCAGATTGTGGATCAGCTCTGTGTTCTTGTCTCGACCATACCATGTGGCCAAGCCATCCAGGTATTTACTTCTCAGCCTTCCCCTTGTTCTTTTCCCTTCAATATTGCCAGTTGTAACCAAGTTCTCCAATTTATTTCTTCTCATAATATGTCTAAAAAATTGTGACCACAACACTATACAACAAGGAACAATCACTCCCTAACAATATTCTCTTTTTGGGTTGTAAGCATCTCAAGTGCAATGAACATATCCTGAATCCAGTCCACATCCCCCACTTGAAATCTGAAGTTTGTTTTCAAATCTAGCAAAAAAACATACATAACTAACGAATTGTGAAGAACATGGTACTTCAGTGTTAATTGCTTCACTTTTTGTAGAGCAATGTTTTATTTGTCTTTTAATTTCTGTCATCACATTTAAATATCCCATCAGCAGTGCACTCATGTACTCAAAAATGGGTTTCTCTAAACTAAAGAGTTTTTAAAATAGAAAAATGTAATGTGATTTTCTTTTTTTTCTGTTAAATATATGTATATGTTCTAAATTCTTTGTTAATTTCAAGATTTTGTTGTGTGTTCACTCAGTTTGAATTCAAGCATAGCCCGTACAAGTGCTACTACGTCTAGTGCATTATACTGATGTTTGCGTGTGGATTAGCTTTCCCTATTACCAGTGTACCTAACCACCAGGCCATCACTCTGACTACTGAGGTACTTGTAATTTACGTCCCCAAGTCAAGGACAAGAAATTAACATTTTAGTCCAACTGAAGTCCAACTAAACTAAACTAAGCTGACCTCCTTGTGGGAATATATTACATGATATTTAAAACCTAAGTTATATTGTTTTTGATGTGCCAAATCGCCCACAGCTGTGTTTCAAATGCTGTATGTGGGATTACAAATTGCATCCGTAACCCCTTCGCTACAGAGCCGGCATGCGTGTGTATATATACTTTTTTTTAAAAAGAGGTAGTCCCATAGCAGATACTGTTATTGAAGTGTGAAGTGTTACATTTGCACATATACTAGGCTACAACGGATGAAGTAGGATGGCCATTTCGCTTCCTTGTCTTTTCTTCCCAGACAACCCTAAAATTTTCTAATACCCATGTTTTGAAACTGGGTTGACTCTAGGGCCGTACTGATCGGAAAAAATAATCCTGCCTCTGTTAGAGCCATGCTCACCGGAAGAAATAATCCTGCCTCTGCTAGAGCCGTGCTGATCGGAAAAAAATAATCCTGCCTCTACTAGAGCCATGCTCACCGGAAGAAATAATCCTGCCTCTGCTAGAGCCATACTCAATGGAAAAAAATAATCCTGCCTCTGCTTGAGTCATATTCTTTGGACAAAATAATCCTGCCTCTACTAGAGCTGTGCTCTTCACACAAAATAATCCTGCCTCTGCTAGAGCCGTACTCATTAGAAAATATAATCCTACCTCTGCTAGCTAGAGCCATGCTCTTCGAAAAAAATAATCCTGCCTCTGCTAGCTATAGTCGTACTCTTTGAAAAAAATAATCCTGCCTCTGCTAGCTATAGTCGTACTCTTTGAAAAAAATAATCCTGCCTCTGCTAGAGCTGTACTCAATGGAAAAAATAATCCTGCCTCTGCTAGCTATAGTCGTACTCTTTGAAAAAAATAATCCTGCCTCTGCTAGCTATAGTCGTACTCTTTGAAAAAAATAATCCTGCCTCTGCTAGCTATAGTCGTACTCTTTGAAAAAAATAATCCTGCCTCTGCTAGAGCTGTACTCAATGGAAAAAATAATCCTGCTTCTGCTAGAGCCGTACTTATCAGGAAAAAATATTGCTGCCTTGGCTGAGGAATTAACCTGGACCATTGTCTTGACAAGCAAGTGCACTAAACTCTAAGCCACTGCAGCAATGCACCCACAAACACACCTTGAAAATTGTAGATTATCTTCTCTTCTACAGATTTATCCAAGAAACAAAAGTTAGACATGCTCGACATGTTACTGGAAGCTGAGGTAGAAGACATCAACCCTGACGATCTTGAAGCAGAGGATAGGAAGATTACCAGAACCGAGGTTATAGGGAACTCAACAATTCTGATTTTGGCAGCGTTTGAGACAACATCCACAGCATTGAGTTCCATCTTGTATCTACTGGCCAGGCATGAGGATGTGCAGGACAAAGTAATTGAGGAAATTGATGAGGTTCTCAATGGAAAACTAACACCAAGTTATGAAGATCTTTCAAAGCTGGTATATACCACACAAGTTAGTATATTTCTTTTTCTTTTACAACACGCATCACTGTCTTTTTTTTTTTTTTTTATAGTAGGTAACTTTGACCAGAGCCAAAGTTCTTTTTGTTAATTTTATCTTGTCTTGGTTATAATGTTTAACAATTAAAGGTCAGGAGGTAAAATTCATGGTCAGTAACAGTTACCAAGCATTTAGTTTCTTTTTATCCAGGTTATAATCTTTAGACATTCTTATTTAACTGGAATCCATGGTAGCATAGTGGCTAGCATGCTTACTTGTCAGCCCGATGATCGTTGACTGACATTTACATCGAAGTTGGTTTTTAAAGGTAACGAAATGTCTTGGGAAGTAAGAGCTGCCATATTGACCATATCTCCTCTCAGATACTAATTGGTCAATAAAAATATGAGGAGTACATTGTACCCAGTATGTCTCAATGCATGTAAAAAGGGTTCTTTATTTTATTTGTATAAACCATAGATAAAATCTAAATAAACTTGAAACACTTAACCATAACTTATTCTTCATAAGCGTATAGTAGAGTTCTGGCTTATTTAGTTACAATCTTCTTTGTCTTCTTTTAACTGACCTGGAATCAGCCTTTGTCTGCAATTTTGTTTTCTGCATAAACTGCCTGGTCGTCAGCAGATCCTGCAGGCTTCCTTAGAGTTTGACATCTAGGGTTGTTTCATCTAGAAGGGTTTGTAGTAAATTTGAAATTACCGTGGGGATAACAGACATTCCACATTCAAACAATACCTGTAACTATATGTTTTAATTGTTTCAGCTGAAGCATTATTCACTTCACATGATATATAACTATGAAGTATATAACTCTCAGAACAGGGCAACACTGTTGAAACAACTAACTTTAGGTTCTATTAGTTATGTATTAGTTATTAGTCGCAGTTCCAACCTCACGACAAAGGGTCACCCCATAATGCTTCTTTTCTGTGCCAGTGAATATCAGACAAAATGCTCCTCACTGTCCCATGTGACAAAAGGAACATACAGCTGTCCTGACAAACTGACAGCACGAACAAGCACACAAGTTTAAGGCCGCTGCCAGAATGGCAGTACGAGTCCACTGCTAAAATTACAGTTCATCAGTGATGGAAGCGGTAGTCACTAGAAAACCAGGAGTTGAACACAAACACTTCGGCTGGCATGGCAGGCAAGCATACCAGCCACTGCCCTACTGTAGCTCCTGATTGCCTATGATCTCACATCCTAACAGCAGTGCCTTCCATGAGATTACCTCATACCTCACACCTTATCTGTGGTATCTATCTTGAGATTACCCATTACCTCAGATCTTAACAGTTGCATCTGTCATGAGATTACCCATTAATTCACACCTTAACAGTAGTATAATATATACCATGAGATTTGCCCTAACTTCACACCTTAACAGTAGTACACATATATACCATGAGATTACCCATTACCTCAGACATTAACAGTTGCATCTGTCATGAGATTACCCATTACCTTAGACCTTAACAGTGCGTTTACATATATACCATGAGATTACCCCTAACTTAACACCTTAACAGTTGTATACATATATACCATGAGATTACCCACTAATTCACACCTTAACAGTATTATACATATATACCATAAGATTACCCACTAATTCACACCTTAACAGTTGTATACATATATACCATAAGATTACCCACTAATTCACACCTTAACAGTTGTATACATATATACCATAAGATTACCCACTAATTCACACCTTAACAGTTGTATACATATATACCATGAGATTACCCACTAATTCACACCTTAACAGTTGTATACATATATATCATGAGATTACCCACTAATTCACACCTTAACAGTATTATACATATATACCATAAGATTACCCACTAATTCACACCTTAACAGTTGTATACATATATACCATGAGATTATGGGAATGTCCCGAATGCTGTGATGTCGGTCCCAAATCAATCAATCCCGGGAAGGTTAACCCGGTCAACAAATGCCTGCAGAAGTCGGATGTGTCAGCCTAACGGCGCAAGAACGCAGCTCTGCTGTAAACAGGCACAACGCAATCACATCCGGAAAAAAAAACTCCGGATGAACGAAGAAGAAGAAGAAATCAATCAATCAATCAATCAATACCATGAGATTACCCACTAATTCACACCTTAACAGTTGTATACATATATACCATGAGATTACCCACTAATTCACACCTTAACAGTTGTATACATATATACCATGAGATTACCAACTAATTCACACCTTAACAGTAGTATCTGGAATAAGATTACCTACTATCTGACACCTTAACAGTGGTATATGTACATGTCATGAGATTTCCATCACCTCACACCTTAACAGTAATAATTATAATCAGATTGCTCATTACCTCACACCTTACCGGTAGTATCTGCCAAGAGATTTCCCATGATCTTATACCTTAACAGTAGTATATATATATATATATATATATATATATATATATATATATCCAATCCATCCATTGGCACCTTGCCGTCTTGACAGACGATAGTTTGTGCTCTAAAAAGGCATAATAACTTTTAACTATGGCGGTAGCGAGTGTGACTGATAAGGCCAATTTGCGCTGTAAATGTCCGTTCACAGTGGGTGCATGTGAACACGTGGTCATTTCCACCATCATGCACCATCTTACGTCTCAAACGCTTGGTGTGTGACTTTTCTGCAATAATTTTCTCCTTTGACTTTATTCCATTTCTGATATTTTGCCCTCCACGCAACACGTTCAGCGGCGACTTGCTCCCAATGTGCATTATCAATGCCTGTATCAATCATGTCCCGCTTACACACATCTTTGTATCGTAGTAGAGGCCGACCCTGAGATCTCTTACCCATCCATATATATATATATACCATGAGATTACCCATTACCTCACATCTTGCCAGTAATACCTACCATGAGATTATCTGTAATTTCACACCACAATAGTACTACTTACCATTAAATTACCCACAGCCTCACACTTTAACAGTAGTATATATATATATACACATAATGATATACCTTTTACTTCACATTCTAACAGCACAAGCTACCATGAGAAATACATGTTCTATTATTAGAAGATTATGATACCCTCGTACTCTGCTAGTACAAATGAACATATTCCTGGTTATTTACTTGATTTTGCTACAGGTAATATATGAATCACTGCGGATGTTCCCGCCATCTCCAGACATCACTCGGAGAGCACAAGAGACCAGAACATACAATGGAGTCACCATACCAAAAGGAGCAACAATTTTCATTCCCATCTATAAGATTGTCAAGGATGAGGCATACTTTCCTGATCCATACACATTTGATCCTGAAAGATTTTCATCACAAAGAAAGGCTGAGATAGACCCAGTGGCATTCTTGCCATTTGGTTATGGCCGAAGACAGTGTGTGGCCAAGCGCCTGGCATTGATGGAGCTTAAGGTTAGATTGTTATTGTTTGAACTTTGGTCAAAATTTATCATTCATTGCTTACTTCATAGGACTTGCACAGTGGCCATTCCTACATTTAATTTAATCAACAAATAAAAGGTCTTGAACATCTGATTAGAATGTAGCCCATTGGCTATCACTTTGTAAGTAGGGTAAACATATCCTTAAAGCAAATACTGCTGTTAGGTCGGATGACCAGTTCCCATCCTGGAAAATTCTGGACATTGTCTGGCACCTATTTTTGGATGACCAGTTCCCATCCTGGAAATTGTCTGGCACCAAATTATAGCTGACTCTGTGGTGAAGAGGTTACAGACACAATTTGTAATCCCGCAAACCACGTTTTAAACACAGCTGTGGTCGATTTGGCAGCAGACCTTCTTGGCTGGTTTTCACTCAGTGGTATGGGTGCCGGTCGTTCAGAAAGCAGTGGCAAACTACTGAAAGTAAACTTGCCAAGATATCACAAACAGCCAACAAAAGCTGGGGTTAGCTGCAACATCCTGTAAAGGATAAGCAACTTAACTTATTAAACCCATTATTATAAGGTTGAGTCTATGCTAGAGCCATGCTAGTCATACAAAAATAATCCTTCCTCTACTGCGGGATTAACCCAGACTGCTGTCTTAGCAGGTCAGATTTTTGACTACGAAAGAAAAAACCTTGGCTATAGAGCTAAAGAAAGATCACAGATCAGATGGACAGATTCTGTTAAGGGTGCACACAACAAGCATACAAACATGATGCAGGATATTTGGCTCCAGATCAAAAACTATCTGTGCTTATTGACAAATGTTGACCAGTAATGGCTGCCCATATATTGATTTCCTGTTGTTGTTGTTGTTGTTGTGTTGTTGCTGTTGTTAAAAAAAATATGAAATGTTGAACTACGATAAGAGTCAAAGAAAACTGTCAGCAATTTGAAAATGCTGCTGAAACAGACCTGATTTGAGTCAGTGGAAAACATTGTGGAATGCAATGGCTACTCTGTACTCCATTTCCAAAGATACCCTCCGTAAATGCTGCCAACAATGGCAGTACCGCTGAGAAAGTGTGTATAACGAACGAACAAACGAACGAACAAACGAACGAACTTTATTTTAAAAACATAACAAATTGGGCACGCAGGCCCATCTTACATTCGGCCCTTTAATCTGTATAATTATCTTTAAGTCTATCTTTAAATCTTTAAGCTGTATAATCCCAAGCAGTGTACTTTACAAGGAATTGGGGGTTCAGACCTCAGGGTATGTGACTGTCTTATTTGCTGGTCAAAAGTCCAATACTATTTGAGACCATGTAGATAGCTTCATTAATCACTCGTTTATTTCAGGGTTAATCTGTTTGCTGTCACTGTGCTCTTGGCTACTAGTTTTTTTTTTTTTTTTTAAATCACATCTCAGCTCTGTGGTGAAGCGGTTACAGGATGCAAGTTCATAATCCCGCATACTGCGTTCGAAACACAGCTGTGGGCGATTTGTCAGCAGACCGCCGTACGCTGGTTTTCACTCAATGCTGTGAGTGCAGGTCATTCAGAAAGCAATGGAAAACTACTGAATGTAAACTTGCCAAGAAATGCTGGGGTTGACTGTGACGTCCTGCAAAGGATATGCAACTAACTAACATCTTGGTCATAACTTTTGCTTTTAACACTGCATGTATATGTTTATTCACCTGTTTGTTTGATCCCTGAAACGTTCACAGGTGGTACTCTGCCAACTGCTATCAACCATGAGATTTGTTCAAACAGAAGACACAGTGCCTAAGAAAGGAAGTGATGCGGAATATATCCATGTTGATGGGTTCTTTGTGGCCAAGCAACCGATAGAGCTGGACGTTGTCTTGAGAGAAAGAACATAACACTTGTATTTGCTGTCCTTTTCTTTGTCAGTTTGAATCTTATGGTTATTTGTCACCTTTTGTCTGTAAAAAAAATCAATGTGTAAAAATTCTACCACATTGAACATAAATATTGTGTTCATATTATATGCATACTGTGAATTTTGTATTTTTTTAATCATTAAATTTATTTTAAAGCTGAGTTCCACAAGGGTTAATTTCAATTAAGTGCCTCAGCAGTTATTCTGGTTGCAATGACAGTCTTTGTCTGTAAAGTTTAAGTTTAGTTTATTGCTTTGTGAAATGAAGTGTGGAGAGATTTATACCGCCAAAAAGATGAAGTGTGGCATTCTGAAATCAGCAAAGGCATTTAATCATTGTGAGGCCACAAAAGGATTTCAACTTACTGTCTCCAAATGACAACAGCACCTCATTGAATGAAACAAATGTATTTCTCTGCATAGCCAACTTGACACATTTTTTAAAAGGTGTCTTCATTAGCCAGGTCTACCAACCACTTTAATATCTCAGACCGATGGTGCTATCTAAATTGTTGGGTGCATAATAAAACTGTCATGACTGCCTATAGTATCTTACAGTGTAGGACAAGGGGATCTTGAGCCTGAGAAATTAAGGGCGCCTGGCTAGTGCAGTCGCCGCGAACTATGCAGGTTAGCGTTGCCTTTTTGCCCCTGACAGAAAAAAAAAAATCCATTATCTTACCGATTCGAATCTGGGTCTCCCAAATGAGACCCTGGCATCCTAACCACTTGGCCAGATGCTTCTCTGACTGTTGGATGCATAGTCCGTCCAAATTCCATGGTACTGACTTTCCAGTCCAAATCCCATGGTACTGCCATTCCGGTCCAAATCCCATGTTACTGCCTTTCCGGGTCCAAATCCCATGGTACTGCCTTTCCGGTCCAAATCCCATGGTACTGCCTTTCCTGTCCAAATCCCATGGTACTGCCTTTCTGGTCCAAATCCCATGGTACTGTCTTTCCTGTCCAAATCCCATGGTACTGCCTTTACATCTCCCAATGAAGGATAGGCCACCAACCAACTCTTTCTAGACTTGCTCATGGTTGGTTGGAATTCTAGTTTCCTATGGGTTGAGGCAGCCAAGCTGGCGCCAATCCTCCTTAGTCACCTCTTGTAGGCTACAGTGTCTCTATTCCTCACTTCCCTTATGGGCGTCAGTAACACACAGAGAATCTTAAAATGTGTACCAGGAAATATCTTGGGAAATAAAGGTGGCTGGCAGGATAATAACCACATCTGGATTGAGTGTCGTTCGCCCTATAAAATTAGGGGGCTAAGCACCATGTATCCTGTATTTAGGTCCAACGTGGTGAATAGGCAGGCAGACGGGTGAGACCTTGGACAGAGGATTGTCTATGGGTATGGTTGTCTAGTGTATTTTTTCCTCGTGGTTGTAACACTGTTGCCTACCATGCACGTCATAAGAGGCAACTAAGGAGGTTATGGTTCCATCGCCCTGCTACTGAGTGAGTGCGTGGCTCGACACTGTGAGCTGTGAATTTGATGTGGAATGCTTTTACATCTGTTCGCAGTTTGTAGAGTGAACTGCATGTTCGGAACGATGGTGGCCAGCTGTTGCTGGATTGACTGGTTTGCTTTTTCGGTTCATGAGTGCATTTTCAGGAGACTCCAGGGAGTCGTTGCTGGAGCTACGGAGTTCGTGCTTTGTGCGGTGCTTTCGGCGGGTCGATCTGTGGAAAGAGACCGAGCCATATGGGATAAAACCTGGGTCAATGAAGTCTTTCTGGTGCCTGCCGTTTCCATTGACAGTATTTCTCATGGAGGACTTTTGTGTTGGCATTCTGGCAGCGGCATTATGCTCAGTGTACCTGTGTGGGCTGTTGGTTTGTCGAGACTCCAGTCTATTCCATTGTTCACATAGGGCAGTGAGGAGCATTTTGTGTGATATTCACTGGCACAGGAACGTAGCATAATGGGGATGACCCGTTGCCGTGAAGTTGCAACTGCGACTAACTAACTAACTTCCCAGTGGTTGTGAAGTGCAGATTAGACGTAGACAGTCACAATTTTTTGGTCACGTTATGAGAAGAAATAAATTGGAGAACTTGGTGACAACTGGCAAGATTGAGGGGAAGAGAGCAAGTGAAGGGCAGAGAAGTAAATACCTGGATGGCTTGGCCACGTTGTATGGTCGAAACAAGAACACCGACCTGATCCACGACTCTGGTGGTCGAGTGAGATGGCAAAACATCACCTCCCACGCTTACCGGCATGGCACATGATGATGATGATGATGAAGTGCAGATTAATAAAATGGCTGGCGGCTTGTTGCCGACGGTTGACCTATGCGATAATGCGTGTGCTGACTTTGTGTTTGTTTGGATTGCTATCTTCTTTGACAATGAACTGCATAGTCAGTCAAGGATTGTTTGTTGTCAGTGCTGTGGTGATATGGCCTTGTGGAAGCTACTGTTTCCTTCACGAGTTCATATCAGGGACAATGATGAAAATTTTATGTGGTTTTCGCTGGCACAGGAATGGAGCATTTATAGGGTGGCCCATTGGTATGAAGCTGTAACCGTATGTCTATGAATACGGCATATCTATCTATCTATCTATCTATCTATCTATCTATCTATCTATCTATCTATCTATCTATCTATCTATCTATCTATCTATCTATCTATCTGTCTGTCTGTCTGTCTGTCTGTCTGTCTGTCTGTCTGTCTGTCTGTCTGTCTGTCTGTCTAGGCTATCTATTTATCTTTCTTTCTATCTACCTACCTATCCATCCATCTGTCTGCCTGCCTGCCTGCCTGCCTGCCTGCCTGCCTGCCTGCGTGTGTATGTGTGATATATCCTTAATTCAAGTGTTTGAAAATAGTTGCTGGATCACAATCCTCTAAAACAGTGGTTCTCAACCCTTTTTTAGGCCTATGCACCCTTTCACCATATGTTCAGAATGTCATTCCACCCTTTCCAAAATGTCACCCCCCCCCTCCCTTTACACAAACCCATATATATATATATATATATATATATATATATATATATATATATATATATATATATATATATATATATATATATATAGTATATAATCAATCAAGTGCCATGCCGACTGGCGTAGGCGTTCCTGACTCTCCACAGATCTCGGTCTTTGGTTTTCTGAATCAACTCTGCCATTGATATTCCTCCATGCCACCGTCGCAACCCACCCAGCATCATTTCTCGTGCTCTGCCTTTCTTCCCCTCGATCTTTCCAGTTGTCACGAAGTTCTCCAACGCTTCTCTTCTCATCACATGAGCAAAACAGCTGTTTGTCTCTTTCTTATTGTTGTATATAGTATTCTTGTTTCATTAGCCTCTTTCAGACAGTTTTTAGTTACTTTGGCAGTCCAAGGAATTCGCAACATTCATCTCAGGAACCACATCTCTGTTGCTTCCAATCTCTTCCTAATTTGTTCATTTAAATTCCAAGATTCACAGCCATACAGCGCAAAAAAAAAAAAAAAAAAAAACGCGCGCGCGCGCACACACACACTCACAAACTTCAAGAAAGGAGGACGATCGCGTTTTGTATGGTCCTGAAACCAGTTTGAGTCTGCCAATCTGTGGCCTTAATCCCCCCCCCCCCCCCCCCCTGAAAACGCTTAAATTCCCCCTGAAAGGATTGGGGGGTGGGGGATTCCACACCGGTTGAGAACCACTGCTCTAAAAGTACCGGGGAACACGAGAAAGGTCCTTATGGTCTCATACTTGTTGGAGGGTAAATCCCAACTGCACTTCCTTGTCATGAAACGCACACTTGTGCGGCAAAGTCAGCTCTGGGGTCCAAGGATCCACTGGAATAAGTGGACAAATCTCCAACTGAGAAAAGACGGGAACTCATGTGTCCTTACAGTCGGAAATTATTGTCGTCCTTACAATCAGAAATTATTGTCGTCCTTACAGTCGGAAATTATTGTCGTCCTTACAGTCGGAAATTACTCTCGTCCTTACAGTCGGAAACTAATGTCGTCCTTACAGTCGGAAATTATTCTCGTCCTTACAGTCGGAAATTATTGTCGTCCTTACAGTCGGAAACTAATGTCGTCCTTACAGTCGGAAATTATTGTCGTCCTTACAGTCGGAAATTACTCTCGTCCTTACAGTCGGAAATTATTCTCGTCCTTACAGTCGGAAATTATTCTCGTCCTTACAGTCGGAAATTATTCTCGTCCTTACAGTCGGAAATTATTGTCGTCCTTACAGTCGGAAATTACTTTCGTCCTTACAGTCGGAAACTAATGTCGTCCTTACAGTCGGAAATTATTCTCGTCCTTACAGTCGGAAATTATTCTCGTCCTTACAGTCGGAAATTATTCTCGTCCTTACAGTCGGAAATTATTGTCGTCGTTACAGTCGGAAATTATTGTCGTCCTTACAGTTGGAAATTGCTGTTGTCCTTACAGTTGGAAATTGCTGTTGTCCTTACAGTCGGAAATTGCTGTTGTCCTTACAGTTGGAAATTGCTGTTGTCCTTACAGTCGGAAATTGCTGTCGTCCTTACAGTCGGAAATTAATGTCGTCCTTACAGTCGGAAACTAATGTCGTCCTTACAGTCGGAAATTACTGTCAAATGCAGAGATACCCTCGGGTATATGGGAAAGCATTACAAGATATTCCTTAGTCGTTATAGTTCAACCCAACCTGTGTCAGGGAACGACGCTAACGTCAGGATTAGGACATCCTTGGGCGGCCAGAGTAACTCTTAATGATCGTGTGTGTATGTATGTTGGGAGTGTGTAGGTGTGCGTGTATGTATTTATATGTGCCTGTGTGTATGTCAGTCACAGCACCAAGATGAAGCAGTCTAATTTACCAGAGACCTCCACACAGGGGGAAACAACAACAACGGAGGACTTACCGGCAAATTACTGCTAAAAGCGTGGGAGAAGCCAAACTGTCGGCGCTACCAACGGACAAGATAATCAGTCTGCTGGAAAACGAGCTGGGAAGACACAGAATCGCCCAGCTGCGCAAGACACCTGATGGAGTAGTGGTCTCCATCAACAAAAACCCAAAGACCAAAGCACTTATGCAGAAAATCGTACAAGGAGAGAAGGCCGACATCAAGCCTCACCACGGCATCTTATTGGAAGCCACCCGGCACCGCACAAGTGAACGATGGGTCATTAAAAGAGTCAAGACCCATCTCACCAACGACCAGATAAGGGAGAACATGAAACTCAAGATCACCAGTGCAGAGTGGATCATCGGAAAGAACAACATCCCCTCCACAGTCGTCATAGTAACATCGGAGGACCGAGTGATCCCTCAATTCATCAGATTGGACAAGAGAGACCAAATTCCAGGGCACTACTTACCGAGAGTGCTGCAGTGCTCCAAGTGCCAGAAGTTTTGGCACACCCGTGCCACCTGCAAGAGTGAGGTGGAGGTATGCAGATAATGCTCTGGACCTCATCCATACAATCAGTGCCAGCAAGCAAAGACAGACAAGGACTTTAGGAGGCCTAACCCAAACTGCCTCGGCAACCACGGCGCCAGATACGTCGACTGCCCCCGCCACCAAGAAAGCAAGGAAGCCATGAAGATCGCCATCAAATCTAACCTCCATATAAAGAGGCTAGGAGGCAGTACAAGGCTACCAATCGACTCACAAAAAGCGAGAAAGCGCAACTGGAAGGCCATCTGAAGGACCTAAGATCACAGTTCAAAAGCACGGAGGAAGAAAAAGACAAGACGCAAGAAACACGGATAACAGCCGTTCAGCGCACCCTGGACGAATTGAAGCAAGTTCAACAGAAGATTCAGCAGGATGTCGCTCAAATGGTTGCTATAATGGCTGAAACAGACGAAACTCTATCAAAAATCCAAGAAGAAAGAGAAAAGACAGAAGAAACTTTCAAACAGATACAAGAAGAAAGAGTACAAATAGAATTACTCAAGTCCAAGACCGAAACACCAGAAGCAGAAGATGCAAAGTCACAGACAGAAGAAGAATTAAGAGACGAGGAGAGAGAATTCCATAGCGACGGCGGCGAAGAAATGTGGCCTTGGGTGAGGGAATAGACCCGCAATGGACGAGCGGTCCTCGTAACAGACCAGCTGAGAAGACACATACGACGCGAAGATAGACCAAGAACATCCGAACCAGAAAATGCAAAGACCCAGACAAAAGAGGAAGCAACAGATAAAGAAGGAGAACTGGATGAAAACAGCAGCCTAAACCAAGAACAATGGCCCGGGAACCGGTATCACTCCACACGAAGCTCGAATTGGCGAACACCGAGAAGATTCGAAGACAAGCCAAGACGGGGAAATAGGAGGAACACCAGAAGTGACGACAACTGCTAAAGCTCCTCGAAGGAAACAACATCATATGACGGGGTGGGCACACAACAACTCCAGGCCTCAACAAGTGCGCGACTCTGGCCAGACATGAAAAACTTCATCAAAAAAGTAACGAACGCAATCAACCCGCCAGAAGCCGGGAAGCTGACAACAAGTAGCCCAATGTACGAAAGGCAAACTACAAGCTACACCATAAATACCCCAATATAGGTAAGTCAACAACTCGAAGGCTGAAAGGAGGTATTCGTACCAAACATTGGATTGGATTGGATGTCTGTCTGTGCGTGTATGTATGCATTATGGAGTGTCTGTATGCGCGTGCGCGTGTGTGTGTGTGCGCGCGTGCGTGCGTAGCTAGTTAACTTGGTAGGCAGACAGGAAAGTGCGTATGTGAACGGGGCCGTAAAATTATATCCGTAATGCGGACGCTGTTTGTACATGCGCATAACAAAATCGCTCTTGTGTCGGAGTTGTGTTTACACCCCGCCCGTTGATTCCGTGACACGACAATCAAGGATCTCACCAGGGTTCGAGCCGATGACATTTGCAATCAAACGTTCCGTTTCCTAGGGCTGGCGAAAGCTTATTTTTTTTTTGCTGTGCAGTGGGCGTAGTACAAACATTGCACTTGTGGACACAAGAATACATATGCTTTGATATTTGCTGAAAGCAAATGAATACCAGCAACTCAGGCTTCAACAGTGATTTCGAAACTCGCTTTGCAAACATTCATATCCCCACTCTTGTGTAACCACCTTGATGTGGTAGAGGCGCTTGCGTGTTTCATTGACCCTTAAAGCTATGCTGACGGTATAGCAATTTGACCAAGGCACCAGTTCCTTTAACCTCTACCCCAAAGCCCGCACACCCTGAATACATTCATTGTGCTTGCGATAAAGTTACTACCCAATGTAGCTAAATTCACAATCCTTGTCTGTTTTGGGGGTATCTTCTCTCTCTCTCTCTCTCTCTCTCTCTCTCTCTCTCTCTCTCTCTCTCTCTCTCTCTCTCTCTCTCTCTCTCTCTCTCTCTCTCTCTCTCTCTCTCTCTCTCTCTCTCTCTCTCTCTCTCATATCTATCGCCACACATAACTGTTTACTTTATAAAAAGGGATGCATGTTGCGATGTTTCATGAATCATAATGAATGATCAATTCATAGTGCAGTGTAGGTTATCCTAATGAAGAATCAGATTCGCTGGGCTGGTTACTTGACTCGCATGCCAGATCAGAAATAAAAGTCTTAAAAAGATTCAGAGGCCCCTAAACGATTTTTTTACGGCCAGCTGCGTTGTGGTAAACGCTCCCAAGGCGGTCAGATGACATGAAACGCTTTAAAGACACTCTGAAGATCTCGCTAAAAGCTTTTGAAATTCATTACGACACTTGGGAGACTGCTGCCGAAGACGAAATTCGTGGCGTACATCATTACGCAAGGGTGCAGTCACTTGTGAAGCAAACAGAACTGCAAGAGGTGTGAAAACAAGGCTGGACAGAAAAACCGCCGCAGGAGATCCTCCTCCTGGAAAGCCAAGCATTCTTTGCCCACATTGTCAAAGAGCATTTCGTGCCAAAATAGGCCTTTCCAGCCATCTTAGAACTCACGGCGCCATATTTTCAACCCCACTGGATGAAAGGAATGGTCATCATCATTCTTGATGGACAAACAACACAACAAGTTGTCCAGGGCCTTTGCGCATTAGACGACTTCCACTGATGCATGCCTGGCAGGGTTCCTCTTTTTCATCAGCCTTCTCCTACGACATCAACGCTTGCTCTGTTGCTTCTGGACATACCATTCACTACAATGGCTTTATTTAGTTTATTTTTTTTAAATTATTATTTTAGTAATATTGCTATTTATTTTTGCTTTTTATTTCTTATTGTTCTTTCTTAATAATCCCTATTCCTAATATCGAGTGTTTCTTGCTGTTTTGTTGTCATGGGAAGATTTTCTTTCCCCCTATCTTGTTTTTCTTTTTTCATGTTCTATTGCTTTCCATGTACCATTTACTGTCGGTTTTTATAATTTTTATTTATATATAATATAGTATTGTTCATTCTGAGTTATCTCTATTCGAATAACGAAGACGCAAACCATATATAGTACGATTTATTGCCTGGCACATTTCGCTGCATCTCGTCAGGTACAGTGACAGGCAATAAATCGTACTATATATGGTTTGTGTCTTCGTTATTCAAATTCACTACGGGAAAACATTGTTTTGATTATCTCTATTCCTCGTATCTATCGTTTCTCGTTGTTTTATTGTCTTTGGTTGTTGTTTTTTCTATCGTTTTTCGATTTACTGTTGGTTTTGTTGTTTATGTTGGTATATGCCTTTATCAGGGCGGTTGTTATTTTGTATTCTATTGCTCATGTCTATGTCATTTTTTTCTTCTTTTCACTTCCTTCACTTTTATTTCCTCCTTATGAGTGGCCTCTCTGCTGCGTGAGGGCGCCGGCTTTTCCTCTTGTTGATTAATTTGGTTATTTCGGGATTTGAATTTTAAATATTGAGCACAACCCACTACTGGCAACGCTGATCGTATTCTGGTATAAACCTAAGGCCTATCCACGTCAATATGGAAGCACTATACTCGAGTTTCGCCCTCGTTTGAGCTCGTCAGTAGTGCATACCCCTGACCGGATCCGGAAACAAACCCCGGGTCACTGGCGTGTGAAGCGGGTGTGTAACCACGCGGCACACGTTGGACACACAGCCAAATTATCATAACAGAATATTACAACGTCACCCATCGTAGGCTATGCTCAAGATTGCCCAATCGCCGCGACTGACGTCCGTCAATCGACGTGGGCCCGAAACGATCAGGACTTCTCACTGGCAAGAAACACCAGGCCTCCTAAATCCAATGAGCAATAATCAAATTGATTTTCCTCTTGTGCTGTACATGTTCTTGTTTTCCCTGCACTGCTGCCATTATCAGCTCTTCCCCCTCCCTCTCCCTCCCCTTTTTCCTTCCTCGATGGCGTTTTCTTGAGTAGTCCTTAGGACTGAAAATCGAGCGTACAAGAAGCTTGATTTATTTGGTTGTGTTGGGATTTGAGATTTGCTGATAGAGCACAACCCACTACTGGCAACACGGATCTTATTCCGGTACGCAGTTTGGGCCCTGACTACGTCAGATTGGAAACATTTAATTGCTTCTTATCTGACGTGGACAAGGCCCAAGGTTCGTACCGGAATAGAATCCGCCTAAGTGCTTCCAATCTGACGTAGACAGGCCCAAGGTTCGTACCGGAATAAGATCCGCGTTGCCAGTAGTGGGTTGTGCTCGGTCTTCAATCCCAAGAAGCTTCGATAATACCGAAATGCTAAAGAGAGAAGTAGTCGATAACACGCAACGCCACAGACATAGTTCACACAGGTTGAATGTAGAAAAGAGGGCGGGGAGAATGTAATGCAGCTGACATCACCACTCTGAGGTCATTGAATGCACTGCGCAATTACCTAACCCCATGAACAAATGCTGCAAAGAAGTCGGAATATAATCCGAGGGGCTCACGTTTCACAATTCTGCGTTACAACGCAGTAGCGACAAAAACAAACGGTATATCAGATGAAAGAAGTAGAGGAATGGTATTACAGTTTTGAAAATAAGCAGATACATTAACAATTAATCGTTAGCAATAAACTCAACCCATAGAGACAACTCTCTGTAACAAATCTTCGCGTCCTTTAATCAGTAAAATAATTGCCATGGGCAGAAACGCTAAACTGTTGTCATGTAAGTTTGTTACAATTATTCATACATTAACAAGCATGTATTGTTTGACGATCATACGAGTGTAGAAGAAAGAAGTAGGGATTAGATTACACACCAGACAACATAATAATTGAAAGCTCTAGTTACCGACCGGTATTCGCAGGGCCGGGTTTAGACTTGATGAGGCCCTAAGCTATTTGAAATATGGGGCTCTTTATAAGTCCAGATATTCTATGACAGTGACAAATATGATTTTCGGATACCTAGAGGGTTAAACTGAAATACAATTAAGAAGTATATTGATAGTGAAATAATACATCTTTAACTTAAAATCATTTTTATTCATAACAAACTTAAAAATGCAAACTCTGGTAAAAAGAAACAAAAGTTTTTTTAAAAGGCACAATTTACAAAGGCTTATTATCTAATCTCTTGAAACATGTTATAAGGGTTAAGGAATTATATTAAACTAAAATATTGTCTTTCTTGCCTTTGCCAGAGCAAAGTCACTGATGACATCATCAAATGATAAACTGCGTAGTTTGTCGCTTTCTATGCACATGAGACTGAGGGAACATAATTGATCTTGAGTCATTGTTGTTCTAAATTCATTTTTTATCCTCTTCAGCTGAGAAAAAGATCTTTCTCCAGAGCAATTTGCAACCATCATACTAAGAAACAATCTCAAAATTGCTTCTACATTAGGGAATGCTGATTGGACACGATAGTTAAATATTACCCTATACAGATCCTGATGTGTCAGACTATCTTGTTCCGCTGAACTATGGGCTTGACTATGTCTAACATATTGATGAAAATGCTTGACTTCTCCTGCAAGATTCATGTCCACATCTTCAGGGTATGTTTGGCATAAAGCACTAACTCCTTCATGAATCTCTCTTCTGTAGCTTCTAGTTTTGTTAAGAATGAAAACTTTTTTGCAGCATCATTGTATACTGAGGCCCTCTGTGCCAGACTTGACTCTAATGCATCCATCACAGGTATAAATGTTTTGATTCTGAACTTGTCTCTTGGCTCAAGGTTCTCTAAAGCATCATCTTCATCATCATTGATATGCCTTCTTCTATATCTTCTTTTCTTGTAATCAACATCAGGCAATTTTTTCTTTGCTCGAATTTTTTCAAAATGATCGAAAAGATCCCTGGAACCTTTAACAAAATCCGAAAGTGAAGCATACAATTTCCTACATACATCTAGACTAATTTGGGGGTCTTGCAGTGATTGACTAGTCTTGTGAAATTCATCCAGCAAGTAACTCCACAAACATAACAATACCATAAATTCAAACTCCTCTATTATATTCAAAATGTTTATGGCTTGATTTCTTGTTTCGCCTTTCTCTGTAGTATCAATATGCAGCTGATGCAATGCAGAAATTATTCCATCATAACTATCAAGTATTGCACTTGTGGCCATTGGATGTGCTTCCCATCTAGTCTTTGACAAAGACTTTGGAACTTTTGAATCATCTTTGAAGAATGACAACAGTACTAATAACAGTACAGTACTAATAATACTGCAGTATATTTAAGTATACATATATGACAATTGCTCACTCGGACAATATTTTTTGCCCCCCCCCCCCCCCCCCCCCACTTTCTTGGGGGCCCCAAGCTATAGCTTGTGTTGCTTATACGTAAATCCTGCACCGGGTATTCGACCCTCTCACCAAATGGCGACAGCGCCTGGCTGCAGGAACAAGTGTATTTCGACGCATGACCAACTAGATATGTGAATTTGAACAAAATACATGTGTGTTTATTTATGAACTGTCTTAGTGGCCTCAAAGGGTTCCCCAATTGATATTTCAGTTAAAATTAGTTGCATGTCTTTTTATATGAGGTCAAATTTATTTACATTTTATTGGTTGTAATTTTCTAGGCAATTTTAAGTCCAGTACTTCGTTATTCCTTCAGTTGATTTGGATTGCTTGAGCGCCGGTGGTTCAGAAAGCAATAGCAAAGCATTGCAAGTAAAATTAGCCTATTACATCACAGACAGTCACAAAATGTTGCGGTTGATTGCGACGTCTTATTTTTTTTTTCTTTTTTGTTCGCTCGCTTAAACTCAAGCGTAGTCCTTACACACTGTTTAAAGTAGGAAGGACTGAATTTTGCGTGTGGGTTTGCTTTCCGTTTTACCGGTGTCCCTCGCCTACAGGCGAACCCACTCCAGCTTCAGAGGTAATGCAACTACCTTTTAGTTTGCCATTGCTTTCTGAACGATGGACGCCCTTACCATTGTGAAAATCAATGCCCTCATACATTGTGAAAATCAACACAAGGCGGTCTATTTTCAAGTCGCCTGCGCCTAGCCTATTTCAAACCTTGTATTCGGGGTTGTGATACTGTGATCTCTGCACATAGGTCACAGCCGCCGGCTACTCAAAGACATGAAACAATTCAATGTCTGCATTTAAACTTGTTCGGAAGTGCTCGTAATTCCCGAATACTCATCATAAGCCGATAGGCGTAGGCGGTCACATTTCGCCATCTCACACGATCACAAGAGTCGTGGATCAGCCCTGTGTTCTTTTGTCTATGAGGCACAGCTTTGCGTCATTTCTCAGAATCTCTACGAATTAACGAAACATGATTTCTAGGCAACTATAAAGAAGGTAAGTCTATAAAGAAGAAGGTAAGAAGGTAAGACTATACAGAAGGTGCCGGTCGCCGTGGCTAAGGTCTTGCGAACGCGGTTTGTGAGCCGGTATACCCGGGTTCGAAACACAGCGGTGCTGGTTTTTCGAAAAAAGGTATAGGGGCCGGTCGTTCATAAAGCAATGGCAAACCTACTGAACGTAAAATTTGTCCAGGATTCACGAACAGTAAAAATTCTGGGGTTGACTGCTACGTCCTGTGAAGGTCATGCAACTAACAAAATAAAGAAGGTAGTTTGTCATTGCTTTCTTTCATGGCAGTGACCATACGGGTCGATGACCATAGCCATTGTCTCCAAAAAGAGATCCTCTGCCTACCGTCGTGAAATTGGAAACTAACCAATAAACTATCTATCGGCTGTCCACTACCTGCATTCATGGCTTCACGTAATCCTGACTGAGGGGGTGGAGGAGATAAACGGGTTCTCCGCCTCACCCAAGGGTGTCCCGTAGGCTAGCGGAGGGAAGGGGGAACCTTACTGCTCCTCTGATAGGGAATGCTCCTGTTTCACCACCCGTTCTAGAACACCGCGTAGCTCTAATTATAATTAACTAATTCAATGCCAAACAACACATAAGTTTGGACCAAACGTGGGACAAATCAAGTGATCGAGTATTATAATGTAAATTTTCGTTCACTGAGCTTTAAAATTACGGAAGATACCACGAAACAAAACACATAACACGATGACACTTAGCGATATATAGTCTTTCTGTCCAAAATGGGAGGTCACATTTGGCGATAATACGAGAGATACTGAAACTGGTTTCAAGTTGTTATAATCTTTAATTATTTTTCTACAGCCATTTGTGACTTACTTATTAACTTACCCTCGCATTATCATTCGACACTGTATCATTTAAAAGTGTTCAGTCTTGAAGTGCTGTCACAAAATAAAACCTTGCGTTTAACCCGTTGATTATTATAGAGGATTTCTGATTAAACGGACGATCTGCTAAGCGACAATTGTTTCAACTAATACAGAGAAAACATTCATAGTTGTGGCTGCACGTGTTCCCAAACAGGTCGGGCATAAATAACAGCGGTACTCGTACATCTGGTCAGCAAAAATAGGAACATTCGGAAGTGAGATGAATGCATACATCGCTTTGACAGTTTATCAACAGTCAGAGACAACCGCAATTGGCAGCTAGGGACAGGTAACAGTCTATCTGTCAATTTATAGTTTCCGGAACATCAAGAAGATTGGCAGCTTGTTGGGGAAAACTGTTGTTGGGATCATACAGTAACTCGTTAGTTTGTTGGGGGAGTCAAAACTAGTGATGACAACTTTGACAGTGACTAGGCAAGGGAAAATCGATTCTTGACAATGGATGATATGCCAAAATAACACCTGCAGGACATCAATCATGTCACGTGACCAATTTTAGGTTTTGCCATAAACTATGATTGGGAGAAACAGAGTTGACCAAAACCGTGGATTATGATGGACGTGTTTGTGGGAGAGCTCTACAGTGTTAGATTAATTTAAGATTAACTAGCATGTGTCGTTATGGCAAAGTGTAGTAGCCATCCCGGGAATGAGGCGGTTTTGCATAAGGTAGTCAATATAGTCTATTAGTTCTAATTAATATAGACTGTAACCTTGTTAAAACTAAAGTGTGATGATTAGCACTGTTAGTGGAAAACTAACTAGAGTAGGGAAGTGATACTTGGCTCTGTTAGTTGAAAATAGATTAGTGAAGTGTTGATAAGCTTTACTAGTTGAGAATAGAGTAATGATGGATAATTGGGAGACGGGGAAATTGTCCGCTGGGGTTTTGCACTCTGTATGGGTCTTTCCTTGTCATAGCCTGATTCGGCCCTAGGTGGGTAGCTAATCTACTCTATGTCAGTGTTTAGTTAGCTAAAGATCACTGAGCAAGGCAATAGGCTTACACTCAGCCGGTAGGATCAGTGACTAGTACTATCACCAGATGTGTTGTTTCTATCCTAGGTTCCCTACCAGATCCGAGGAAACTCAACAAGGTTTTAGGAAAGGTTCAAATCCCATTCGGAAGAACACCAGTTGAACAGTCAATAAAGTTTCGTACAGAACGTAACTAAAGCTAGAAGGAAGATGATTCACCAAAGACGGGTGATGATTGTTGATGCACCACACAGCATCAGACAGTAGTAACTAACCGAGAACATTAATTATAATAGTTACATAGTGTGATATAAGCTCGTGTAATAGAACACAAGACATGATACTTGAGGCTAGATAGACACGAGTGAGGATCAAGTACATTAACAATTAACATTAATAACTGTGTACACACCACAAAGAACGTGTGCATTCTTTAGGAACGATAGGAACGGACATTGTGTAGGGTGCAACCGGTCCATGATTAACTGTTATTACCACCGGTGTCTATTTCGATGATCATGAAATGGGATTACCAGAGGTCTACAGAGGCAAGTCAGTATCCGGCAAGATGGTTTCGGCACTGGGTGAGATGTACCTGTTCTGATGTAACGTGCTGTGGTCTAGCCTTGCTAGGATGAGCTGACTGGGTTGTTGTCTGAGAGTCCGATTCTACACACTTTATAGAACATGTCACACATTTTCTTCGCATACACGTCTCATATACGTTACACTTTTCTTTTAATAAATTAATCTTTATTAATTTTTAGAAGCAAGAGTTGTTGAGTATGTTGCGTTGGGGAAGAATGAGAGGGGGCATAGTACAACAGTGAGAGAGTGATAGGAAAAGGTGTCCATTGGCTGATGGAGTGTGTTGGACGGAAGCTGGTGGATTCTCCAGGATATTGGTAAGGGAAAAAATATTATAATGTGGGTGTTGACTCTCTTCACTCCAGGGACGACACTTTAAAGGAGGACACGACATTATTGCTCTAAACGGATCTCCTGGACAGCGGGATCTCGTAAACGGAATCCCTGGACAGCGGGATCTCCTCGATAACGGAATCCTTGGACAGCGAGATCTCCTGCAAGCAGGAACCTTTGACAGTGGGATCTTCTGACAACGGGGTCTTTTGACACGGGATCCTTAGTTATAAGAGGGAGATATCATATTGGAGAATCCAGCTAGAGTGAATGTGGATAGGGGTTAGGACTAATATCTTACCTGTTCACACTTCACACGTCTGCATAGGTCTGTGGTCCTGATTCTACTCTTGTCACTGAGTGAATGTGCTGTGTGTGGTAATATCTAGATTTATTGTACTTGTTCATATATCTGTATAGTAATTTGCAGTTATATTGTACTCGACCTGCTAGCTTACCTCTCTGTAATATGGCCACCCCTAAACTAAGCACGTTAGAATTAAGGGCAAAGGGGGAAGACATGGGATTGTCGGGGTCTGCTCTAACGGATTACATACAGGAAGTGGAGAGAGAGTATCGTCAAGCAGAAAGGGAAGATCGAAAGGCCGAGTTGGAATTGAGAAGGATGGAATTGGAAGCTGAGCAAGCAGCTAAGAAATTGGAAGCTGAGCAAGCAGCTAGGAAATTTGAAGCTGAGCAAGCAGCTAGGAAACTGGAAGCTGAACAAGAAGCTCAGAAAAGGGAGCACGAGTACCGGATGAGGGAATTCGAGTTGAAGAGTCAATCTAATGGAGAAACTGAGGGAGCAGTTGGAGGTTCCTCCATCCCAGGCTCAACACCAGTAGGTGGACATGGGTACCATGCTATGAAGTTTCCTTTAGCGGTCTACGAGGAGGACAAAGAGAAGATTGACAAGTACCTTCAACGCTTCGAGGCTATGTCGGTTGCTATGGGTCTGGAGCGTAACAAATGGAATCTTAAGCTATCCCAGTGTTTACGCGGGACCGGCTACGAGGTTTATTCTCGCCTGCCACCAGGACATGAGAACAATTATGACGAGTTAAAGACGGCTCTGCTGAAACGATTCGAGGTTACGTCACATACCTACCGGAAAAAATTTCGAGCAGCGAAACGAGAACCGGGGGAGTTGTTTGCCGCCTACAGTTTGCGTCTAAAATCTTATCTCCATAAGTGGATGGATTTGGCTGGGTTCGCACATGACTATGAGAGTCTGGAAGAGCTCATGGTGGTCGACCAGCTGAAGAAGCAAATGTCTAAACCTCTCAGGACGTTCCTGGGAGAACAAGGAGCGGAACTTATTGACCTCGTGACTAAATTAGCAGAACGGTTCGTCGAAGTACATGGGGAGGCAGGGGAAAACCTTTCCACCAACTCCAAAAGTCAAGAGAAACATGATAAGAAGAAAGCCAAAAACTCTGGAACAAAAAAGTGGGAACCTTATGTGCGAAAATCAGAGGATAGTTCAGAGAAGAAGAAGGAGGGAAGCAAGAGCACTTCAAGCTCTACACCAAAAAGACCGTGGTCGGAGAAGTGGTGTTCAATTTGTAAGTCACCCTCTCACAATACGAGGGACTGCAAATCGAAGGCTAAGAACCCTCACTTCGCAGCATGTCAAGTGACTTCCAAGGAGGTTGTCACGGAAAATGCCAAGGTCAACAAGGAATGCTCGCCACCAGGAGAGCTCACTCAAGTCCGGCAATAGAAAATATAGGACAGGGAAATGGTGCAACCAATGCAAGTCGAATACGCACAATGCTATTGACTGCAGGGGAAAGTCAGGAGACACTCAATTCGTCGTGTGCCCCGGGAAACCTAAGGTGGAGACCACCGAACAGGTCGAGGCCGAGGAAGAGACTCCAGACCAGGAAAAACCACCTGTAGTGGAATTGGTAGAGGTTAACGGTCGTCAAGTGGAGTGTTTATACGACACAGGACTGGACGGGGAGGCCGTGATTTCTGCGGATCTGGTACATCCAGAACAATTCACAGGTGAAACCATGGAGATACAGCCTGCACAGAAGAGTGCTGTAGTCATGAAGTTGCCCATTGCTAATGTGGAGATTCGGTCAAGGTACGTCACCGGCACAATCAAGGCCGCTGGATTGACCAATACCATTTTCCCAGTCATCCTAGGTTGCCTGTATGTCTTTCTGGGAATGCCCAGGGAGCCAATCCATATGGGAGCAATGTAGACTCGCTCTCAGACGAAAACGGAAGAGGCAGACGCATTTGTGACTAACCCAATGCCGGGGGAGCTACTGAACTGCTCAGAGTGAGGATGATACTTTACGTCCTTGCTACAGAAAGCTGCAGAAAAGTGCTGATCCACCAGGGCGGGGGCAGTACTACATGAAGAATATGATACTCTACAGGAGAGCAGGAAGGGGAGACAACCTATACGGTCAGTTGGTCGTCCCGAAAGCTCACCGGTCCCAGATTCTTCATATGGGGCATACCATCTCCTTTAGTGGACACATGGGTATTGCCGCCACCATGCAGCGGATTTCCTGCCATTACTATTGGCCGGGAATGACAGATGATGTGCGTCGGTATGTGAAGTCATGCCCTGAGTGCCAGAGGGTGGCACCGAAACACTGGACAGCACCGGTGGTGTTGGGTGAGATGCCCATCATGAACTCTCCTTTCGAGAGGGTAGCCATCGATATCGTGGGTCCACTTCCCAGGACTAGGAAGAGGAACATGTATATACTCACAATGGTGGATTGCTGTACAATGTGGGGTGAGGCTATACCGTTGACCACGATTGACTCGAAACGAGTGGCGGACTCACTGATGGAGGCCTTTACTAGATTAGGCTTTCCGGATTAAATTCTGACGGACAATGGATCTCAGTTTTGTGGAAAACTCATGGAGGAGGTATTTAGGGTGTTTCACTCTAACCACATACATACCAGCCCTTACCACCCTCAAGCAAATGGACAAGTAGAGCGTTTCAACGGCACGTTGATGACAATGCTCAGGAAACTAGCGCAGGAAAAACCTGATAGGTGGGATGAATATATCCCAGCAGCACTCTTTGCCTATCGGGAAGTTCCTCATGGCTCAACAGGACTACCACCCGCTACGTTGCTGTTTGGTCGTCCAATCAAAGGACCGTTGGAAGCCATGTTGAGGAGTTGGACTGAAGAGGGGACGTCAGAAGAAGTGATCTCATCCTATAAATACGTGGAGGAACTGAAAGAAAATCTCCACAAGGGATGGACTCTGGCAAATCAAAACTTGAAAAAGGCCAGGAAAAGACATGCGGCTTATTACAACCGTAGGTCTAAAGAAAGATCTCTAGAGGTGGGAGATAAAGTCTTGTTGCTACTCCCAACGGGAAACAACAAACTGGAGATAGGTTGGCAAGGACCATTTCCCGTGGAAAGGGTGATATCCAGAACCAACTATCAAATCCGGATCCGGGGAAAGTCGAAGATTTTCCATATCAATCTCTTGCGGAAATACGAAGAGAGACCCGGAGACAAGGCAGCTCACCTCATGGCAATTGCAGTTGCAGTGGAGACAGAAGTGGGAACCAGCGAGGGCAGGGAATATCCCCTGGTACACCAGGAAACATATAGGGATGTGCAAGTGAACCCTGATCTGACCTCCCAGGAGAGGGAAAAGATAACCCAGGTTCTCAAGTCTCATAAGGAGATACTGACTGATAAACCAGGACGAACGAGGTTGGTGGAGTTCGAGATGACTTTGACCACACAGGAGCCTGTTCGCCAAAAGGTTTACCCAGTGCCATTCTCTAAGGAAAAGGCCCTGGAGGAAGAAATACAGAAACTGCTGGAGGATGACGTGATTGTACCATCCACATCCCCATACAATGCAGGGGTAGTTTTGTTACGGAAACCAAGTGGAGAACACCGGTTGTGTATAGACTACCGACTTCTGAACAGTCACACACAATTTCAGGTGGAACCTTTGCCGAATCCAACTCAGTTATTCGCTAGGCTCCATAAGGCTCGGTACTTTTCAAAGGTGGATCTGAGTCGGGGGTACTATCAGATACCAGTCAAACCGGAGATTCGGACCACTGTTAGCTTTCAGTACACCCAGTGGACACTACGAATTCAAGGTCATGCCCTTTGGACTCAGCAATGCACCTAGTGTGTTTACACGCATGATGAGGACTTTACTAGATCCGTTACAGGATCCAGTCCATCATCTCATTCATGGATGATATTCTGATTTCCAGTGACAGCTTGGATGACCACTTACAATCCTTGGAGAGAGTGTTTAATAGGCTCAAGGAAGCAGGGCTTACTGCTCGTCCAACCAAGTGCATGATTGGTTACCAGACTCTGGAATTTCTAGGTCACACCATCACTCCAGGACACATTGTCCCGGAAGAAAGAACCTGGAGAAATCAGAAATGCCCCAAGGCCAAAAACGAAGAAGGATGTGCGATCTTTTCTCTTGTTGTGTGGGTTCTACCACAAAATTATCCCACATTTCAGTGAATTGGGAGCTCCATTGACGGAAACCTTGAAAAAGGGATTCCCGGACCAAATCATTTGGACACCAGAATGTGAGAATGCCTATAGTCAGTTAAAGGAGGCCTTGGTCAGCAAACCTGTATTACAGCTCCCTGACCTTTCCAAACCATTTGTGTTGAGAACGGATGCGAGTGCGATTGGGATTGGGGCAGCTCTGTTACAGGAAGGAAAAGACGATGCTTCGGTTTTGAAACCTGTGGCATACGCAAGCAAGAAACCTCTACAGGCGGAGAGGAATTATTCAACCGTCGAGAGAGAAAGTGCTTGTCCCTCGTATGGGCAGTGCAAAAATTCCAGCCATATTTGTATGGAGTTAAGTTTCGAGTCCAGTCGGATCATCAGCCCCTGATGTTCCTGGCTACTTCTCAGAAGCTCAACGCACGTTTGATGCGGTGGTCGTTGTTACTTCAACCTTATAATTTCACAGTGGAGTACATTCCTGGGAAGGAAAATGTTGGAGCGGACTTCTTGTCAAGACACCCAGCTCCGGAAGAAAAAGAATGAATCATCTGGATTAAACTCACGGTGGAGAAGAGTGAGATGGACTACTCTCTTAAGAGGGGGCCTATGTCACAAAATAAAACCTTGCGTTTAACCCGTTGATTATTATAGAGGATTTCTGATTAAACGGACGATCTGCTAAGCGACAATTGTTTCAACTAATACAGAGAAAACATTCATAGTTGTGGCTGCACGTGTTCCCAAACAGGTCGGGCATAAATAACAGCGGTACTCGTACATCTGGTCAGCAAAAATAGGAACATTCGGAAGTGAGATGAATGCATACATCGCTTTGACAGTTTATCAACAGTCAGAGACAACCGCAATTGGCAGCTAGGGACAGGTAACAGTCTATCTGTCAATTTATAGTTTCCGGAACATCAAGAAGATTGGCAGCTTGTTGGGGAAAACTGTTGTTGGGATCATACAGTAACTCGTTAGTTTGTTGGGGGAGTCAAAACTAGTGATGACAACTTTGACAGTGACTAGGCAAGGGAAAATCGATTCTTGACAATGGATGATATGCCAAAATAACACCTGCAGGACATCAACCATGTCACGTGACCAATTTTAGGTTTTGCCATAAACCATGATTGGGAGAAACAGAGTTGACCAAAACCGTGGATTATGATGGACGTGTTTGTGGGAGAGCTCTACAGTGTTAGATTAATTTAAGATTAACTAGCATGTGTCGTTATGGCAAAGTGTAGTAGCCATCCCGGGAATGAGGCGGTTTTGCATAAGGTAGTCAATATAGTCTATTAGTTCTAATTAATATAGACTGTAACCTTGTTAAAACTAAAGTGTGATGATTAGCACTGTTAGTGGAAAACTAACTAGAGTAGGGAAGTGATACTTGGCTCTGTTAGTTGAAAATATATTAGTGAAGTGTTGATAAGCTTTACTAGTTGAGAATAGAGTAATGATGGATAATTGGGAGACGGGGAAATTGCCCGCTGGGGTTTTGCACTCTGTATGGGTCTTTCCTTGTCATAGCCTGATTCGGCCCTAGGTGGGTAGCTAATCTGCTCTATGACAGTGTTTAGTTAGCTAAAGATCACTGAGCAAGGCAATAGGCTTACACTCAGCCGGTAGGATCAGTGACTAGTACTATCACCAGATGTGTTGTTTCTATCCTAGGTTCCCTACCAGATCCGAGGAAACTCAACAAGGTTTTAGGAAAGGTTCAAATCCCATTCGGAAGAACACCAGTTGAACAGTCAATAAAGTTTCGCACAGAACGTAACTAAAGCTAGAAGGAAGATGATTCACCAAAGACGGGTGATGATTGTTGATGCACCACACAGCATCAGACAGTAGTAACTAACCGAGAACATTAATTATAATAGTTACATAGTGTGATATAAGCTCGTGTAATAGAACACAAGACATGATACTTGAGGCTAGATAGACACGAGTGAGGATCAAGTACATTAACAATTAACATTAATAACTGTGTACACACCACAAAGGACTTGTGCATTCTTTAGGAACGATAGGAAAGGACATTGTGTAGGGTGCAACCGGTCCATGATTAACTGTTATTACCACCGGTGTCTATTTCGATGATCATGAAATGGGATTACCAGAGGTCTACAGAGGCAAGTCAGTATCCGGCAAGATGGTTTCGGCACTGGGTGAGATGTACCTGTTCTGATGTAACGTGCTGTGGTCTAGCCTTGCTAGGATGAGCTGACTGGGTTGTTGTCTGAGAGTCCGATTCTACACACTTTATAGAACATGTCACACATTTTCTTCGCATACACGTCTCATATACGTTACACTTTTCTTTTAATAAATTAATCTTTATTAATTTTTAGAAGCAAGAGTTGTTGAGTATGTTGCGTTGGGGAAGAATGAGAGGGGGCATAGTACAACAGTGAGAGAGTGATAGGAAAAGGTGTCCATTGGCTGATGGAGTGTGTTGGACGGAAGCTGGTGGATTCTCCAGGATATTGATAAGGGAAAAAATATTATAATGTGGGTGTTGACTCTCTTCACTCCAGGGACGACACTTTAAAGGAGGTCACGACAAGTGCCCCGTTTTGAATTCCTTGTGGTTGATTTGGAACTTGGTAGAAAGTAAAACACCTCTTTTCACACACTGGTGTGCTTTGGAAATATGGCGCTTTGCCTCATATTTTAGTCCAATCGGCGGGTAACTGTTATCATATACCCGCTAATCTTCATGGTGTGACAAGAGAGTCCTGTACCATTTTACTGTTACCCTATATCTAGTGGGAGCCGTCATGGCGTAGTGGCTACACTCTCGTCTGCCGACCAGATGGTCATGGGGTCTATTCACATCGGGGCGGGTTCGAATTTAAGAATTGACCGGCTCTCATGGGTCGACCAAGAAAAATGGGCACCAGGAAATGTTTCGGGAAGAAAAAGCGGATGGCGTGATAGTGAGTACATAACCCGCCGAGTGCTGATTGGTTGATCAATATAGGGGTCTATATAAGGTGTATTTTTAATGACTGTGGGGTGTTTTAAAATATTGCTGGTCCAAGATTTGTATTCACCCTCCGTAAATTTCATGCAACAGATTAGGTAAATACAAAACTTAGACCGGCAATAATTTCAAACACTGCACAGTCATTAAAAACACACCCTGTACCATGCGTTCAATGCGAATCACGCGCCATTGCTTCCCGACATCAAACATGGACATGCCCCAGTCCACACCGAAAGGCTATTTAAATCTAATATAATTTAAATACCGGCGATGAGTATTCAATCCATGTACAGGCAGAAAACGTTAATCCCCGACAAACAACATAATATGAGTTGTTACAACATGGCGAAGTTGATGCGGAACCACGCTGGTAATGTCAGGAGCTCGGTAAAACTAGGGTTCGACGCCTGGTAGGTAATTAGAAATAGGTAGCCGTTTTCAGAGGTTCGATCCCAGTGCGCTGAAACATTTAGTCCGTCTGTAGTTGATTACACTGCAGGGGAAGAAGAGGGAGACGTTAGTTGTTATATAACAGACGTAACGGCTGCAGCAGGATGTATTTGACAATGGAGTCGACGATGTATGGGTAGTAGTAGGGCTTGCACGTTTCAGAGAGCATTTGTGGGGGGTTTCTGTGGGTAATTGTCCCATAAATGCTTATATGTTTGTTATACCGCCCCTTGTTTTGTCACAAAAAGGGGTCCGCCATTGACCTACTTATTACTTTCCGATACTTCCGGTTGATTACTTCCGATCCATGGGTGTCCCCGACCGTCAGGTGCCTCACCGGCGGCCCCGCTTCCGCCCGATCGTTCCGGGACCACTCGAAGACAGCAAGGCAAGCCCCGGGCATGTAGAATACTGATATGGATAAGTAGACCAAATATGCACAGGGCACCTGGGTTCAAGTCCCAGTGTATGGGTGTGTGTATCTGTGTGCGTGTACAGGGTAGGCCGATCTGAGGGGCGCGAGGGAATGGGCCCCTACCCCGGATATTAGCCTTTGCCCCCCACAGGTGGGCCACAAAAATTCACACCGAAATGGGAATAATAGTGGACAGTGCAGCCAGACCATAGACAGTAATTGGCAATACTAGACCTTTTTTTAAAACGTTTATTCTGCATAAAACCAGTATCATTTTACATTTCCAAATACAACATTATATTCATGTTTGGGTAATCATTTGCTCCCATGCAGCCCAAAACCATTTAATAGAAAAACTCTTTCACCCACGAGGTATCCTCATTCACACTGATAGCTTTTATAAAAAAAAAAATCCATACAACAAAGTGTATATTTACAAGGTGTAATGCGTGTTTCTTTTTTTTTTTTTTTTTTTTAAACATATTGATGTTTGTTTGTTAGTGTTATGTGACACATACGCGAGTCCAGAAAATACATACATAACACACGCTCTTCTTGCATATGCTTCTCTTTCACCTGTATCCTCTTTTTTAATGCGCGCATAGTCATAATCAAAAACAAATATAAAACGCATTCTTGAGTGCATTCTATATGATACATCACCAAATAAAAAAATATTTTCCCTCCATACAAAAACATAGTGTATTCATATAAATATATGCACAAACTCGCCTGTACATTCCTACCCATATGCAACTACCATACATGCAAAAGGTGTGTATGCTCTTACTATATTTGTATGTGCGCTGGGAAATCGTATTGGGTAAGGCAGAAGCAAAATACTAAACTTGGGGGTGGGGTGGGGGAAATTAAGCTGTAATTACAATGTACTCTGGAGAAGCATTGCAAAAGTCTATTATCTGCATTCTCCACTGCTTGTTTTGAATGGTTGACAAATAGTGGGAAGAGGTCACAGGTGTAACTGCAAACATGCCACACACAGGCCGCGCGAGGCACACCAATGGTCACGTGTCGGCACGCTACTGCTGTAGAAAAATGTTCCACAACACAAAATGGTCTGACCTGTCCCGTTGTCACTGTTATGGATCTAGCTCAAAACGCCCTAAAATGCACTATCAAGACGACCAGGGGCCAGTAATTTATGATTACATCGGACATATGATTACATCGGAAGTGTGTGTGTGTGTGTGTGTGTGTGTGTGTGTGTGTGTGTGTGTACATCAACATGAAATCCTATTCCAGTTGTTAGACCTTTCCAAGCACAAACGAATTCTCGTCAATAAAGGCAAAGTGCCAGCAACAACTGTATACATCAACACAAGAACCATACATGTACAAATACGCCCATACATGGCCACCCATATAACTGCCACACAAACCACCATTTCTTTTCCACTTCTACATTCTTGTGTGCTGGCATGACCAAGCAGCGAGAAGAGGTCACAGGCGCAAACTAAACAAATCCACATACAGGGCCTACGAAGCACACACAGCTCACGTGTCAAAACGCCACCGCTGTAGAAAACATTTCCGGCGTGGGTGTCGTTTGCCTAGGAAGCAGTGTAACACACTCGCAGAGGCTGGCCTCCAGCTCAAATCACACGCGGCCACTACAAAGCATTGCGGCACAACTATCGTCCCAGACGACCAGGTGCCAGAATTATATGATAAAATCAAACATAAAACTCTATATGTATATTCTATAGTATACCATACAAGCACACACATATATGTGTGCATGACTGCATCCGTATATATTATGGGTATTCTATTGAGAATATAATTAAGCTCGTTTTATTTCGTTATGTCAGTGTGTTTGTGAATATTTGTGTGATTTTATTTTGAAACGCGTGCAATATTGTAAGTCTACTGTATGTTTTAAATCTGTATGCTGATGCATTCCTACAGGACTAAACCAGATACCTGTATTCTGCCAATGCAGTCAACAATCTCGTGTGGTTGTCTTTTGTAGTTTTAGGTATAGTATTTAAAAATATTGCTTTGTACATATCTGTTTTCTTTTTAGTAAACGTTTCAATGAGTTGTCTTAGTGTGTTTAGTGCGGCTTGGACTGTTGGACATGTGTAATAAATGCGATCTTCGGTTTCCTGTATATTTTGTCTGCAGAGTTGACATGATGCTATTTGTTTTGACCTGTGTGCTTGTCGTTCTATAGTAGGCATCATACTAAAAATCACTCGGTACATAATTGGCTGTGGGGTTTATGTGTGAAATGTGAAGGTTAGTTAAAGTGCACGTGTAGTCCTGTATGTAACATTTTTGTCCTCTATTTATTCTGAGTTGTAGTGGAGGTGCTTATTGTTTAATCAGGTATTTGTAAATCTGGTGTGTTGTTTGATGTATTAATTGTTCGTTTTCTTGGAATGCTTGTGTGCATATTTTGTAGAATGCGGGTGGTGTTCCAAAGTGGTGTGGTGTATTGAGTTGTATTCTTCTAAGGTGTTGCAGTCTGAGTTCTATGTAATAGAGTGCTAGTGGGTGCTGTTCTGGTTGACTGAGTATGTGTCCTATGTGTTGAATTCTAAGCGCTTGTATTTTGATGTGTATGTCTTGTAGTGCTATGCCCACTTGCTTTGTGTCCTGTATGAGTGTCTTATGTTGTATACAATGAATTGTGCTGCCGAAGAAAAAGTTTCTGATGTGTTTGTTGATGTCTGTGATTGTATGTTTAGGAGGGCCTATCACTGTGACTAAATATATGATTTTGGGAATGATGAATGTGTTAACTATGATGCTCCTATCAATTATTGTGGATGTCTTATATTTGTATATGTGTAGCATGTCTGTAATTTTTTGTATGAGGTTTTGCCATGTATGTGCGTGTATCTGTCGGCAGTTGTTTGGAAATATTATCCCATATAGTTTGATGTTGTCTGTGGCTGTTAAGTTGGGAGGAAAGTCTGCTTTTTTTCGACACTTACCGAGACCCATTCTGTGTGATTTGTGTGTGTTTAATTTTGCCTCACCCCCTTACGAAAATGTGTAAAAGTGTGGAGTATATTTGTAACGGATGTGATGTTGGCGGGGAAGAAAGCGGTGTCGTCTGCGTAAGCAAGCAACTCCCGCTTTCCTCCGCCTGGTATGAATGTTCCTGTAATGTTGGTGTCTTGCCTAATTGGTTCTGGTAGTGGTTCTAAAACTAGCACATATAGGAGCGGCGACAGAGGACATCCTTGTCTCAAAGACGTTGTGAGCCGGAAGCCCGCAGTGAGTGTGTGGTTAACCAGCACCTTACTCTCAGGATTCCGGTACAAGATCGCTGTCCACTTCCCAAAGTACTGACCTAAGTTGTATTGTGTTAATGTCTTGTGTAGATAGGAGTGGGAAATTCTGTCAACAGCCTTCTCCTGGTCTAAGGACAAAAGAGAGGCCTGACAATCTTTCTCCTGTGTGTATGTGATGATGTCTCTAATAAAATGTGTATGCTAGTGAATGTTTCTATGTGGTACACCGCATTGTTAGTCTGGATGTATGAGCGTTGACATAAAAGGTCTCAGTTTGTGGGTCAGTGCTTTAGTCAGTATTTTATAGTCGGTATTGAGTAGAGAAAGGGGTCTGTAATTTTTCATCTGAGTCTTGTCTGTGCTGTTTTTAGGTATAAGTGTTATGTACGACATATTGCAGCTGTCTGGTAGTTGTTGTTTGTCAAATGCGTCTTGATATACTTTAAGAAGAAGGCCACCTAAGATGGGAAAGAAATGTTGGTAGAATTCTACAGTCAAGCCGTCCGGTCCTGGTGTCTTGTCTTTGTTCATTTTGCTGAGTGCGTGTTGTAGGTCTGCTAGTGTTAGTTCAGCGTCTAGTGTGTCTTTGTCTGCATCTGACAGTTGGTTACTGTATTTGAGAAAATTGTCTTGTGTCTGTGTGTCTACTGTCTCTGCTGTAAATAGGTGTGTGTAGTATTGATTGAATGCTTCTGTTATTTGCACTGGTTCTATTTTAGTGCTGCCTTGCATGTCTATTATTTTGCTTATTTGTCTGCTGTGTTGTACGTTCTGTTCAATTGCTAAATATTGTTTACTGTGGGACTTTTGCGTGATTGTGATTAGTTTTGTTCTAAGGAGAGCGCCTAGATATATGTGTTGTTGGTGCTGCTCTAATTTTTCTTCTAATGTGTTTAAATGTGGTGCTTTGTTGTCCATCTGTTTTGTCAGTTCTATGACTGTTTGTATAATTTGTTCCTGTCTTAATATGTCTTTGTGTATAATGGATGCTAGGTGCTATGTTCTGCTTCGTATTGTATTTTTCAGTAGGTCCCAGTATTGTCCGATGTTATTAGTCGGTATGTGTGTAAATGTTGTGCCATGTATTTCACATATTCCATATTCTATAGAAGTGTGTTGTAGAATTTCCAATGTGGTGAAAGTTTGATTATCTGTGTGTTAATGTTACTTGTACTGATGTGTGGTAATATGGCTTTGTGGTCTGTGTACGGTAATGTCTCTTGTAGGTGCCGAGTGTTTACTATGTGGTGTGTTGCAGATATATATATATATATATAACCGGTCTCTGTGGCTGAGGGCTTGCGAACGAGGTTTGTGAGCCCGTATACCCGGGTTCGAAACACAGCGGTGCTGGTTTTTTCGAAAATAGGTATAAGAGCCGGTCGTTCAGAAAGCAATGGCAAACGTAAACTTTGCCCAGGAATCACGAACAGCGAATATGCTGGGGTTGACTGCTACGTCCTGTGAAGGACATGCAACTTAATTTTGTGTATATATATATATATCCTATGTAATTGTCTTACTGTGTGGTGTGTTTTATTTGTATGGGTTGTTTCTCGCTTATTTGGATGTTTGTGTCTGAATGTGTCTATTAAATTGTGTGTCTAAAATGTTTTGCAGTGTTTCTAACTGTGTTGTGCTTTCTCCTTCCATTCTCCTCACCTGTGTCTTTATTTATCCGACTATTATATCCAATGCCTGTAAGACGCAGTAGAAATATCCACAAAGTATGATGGTCTATCCTCTGTATGTATGTGTGAGTAGTGTGTCTAGTTCTTCATAAAATTGTGGCTGGTAGTTGTAATTTGGTGGTGCATGTATGTTGACAATGGTATATGTGTGTGAGGTGTTAATTATCTGTGTTATGCTGATTCTACCCTGGCTATCCCGATTTGTTTTTAAAATGTTCCACCTATCTGACGTTTATAGTATGGCTGTCACAGAACCTATGTTTTGGGCTGCCAAACTGAAGTATGCATGTCTCAGTCCTAATTGTGTTGTAATTTGTGCGCCATGTGTATCTAAATGTATATTTGTCTCTTGTAGCAGGATGAAATCGGGTTTGTATTTGTGCATGAGTGTACAAATGTGTTGTTGTTTTATGCGTATACAGGATATATTTAAACATATTATCTTTATGTAGTCACCCATCACAAGTGTATATATTTAAAAATTAATATATTGCGTGCACCTTGACAATTGACATTAATAACTAGACTCTGATCTTAGCCAAAAGACCCAAACGATTTGAGTCAAAAGGGATGTTCGGGCATATTCAGCTTAGGAAAAAGACTGAAGCCAGATTACGGCTATTAATTCTATATATGGTGATTATTTATATAAATACATATGCTTAAAAACAAACAGACAGTGATTAATTCTTGAGAAAATAACTTTAAAGACCAGTCTTAAAATTATACATTCAATGAAAATTACATAATCAGTGAATTTTGCAAAATAATCAAAAAAATCCTTTAAAAATTAATAACGCCAGTTATATCCCTTTACAATGTTGGAAATAATTATGTCTCCTGATGTATCCAGTAAACAGCATTGTGCACATAACTGAGAAGAGGTAATGAAATAGCTCGCTTTAGAATTAACGCACACTAATGAAATTTGGAATGTAGCGGTCTTAAATGGTGGTAAATCGATTTAGCACATCGCCGAAGATGTAAACAATATTGTAAGGAACTTTGCTTTGGTGCTGATTATGTAAACAATACGAAAGACCGGAAAATGTGAACATAACTCAATAAATGGTGTCAGAAATTGTATATTTCGAAAGGCAAAAAACCCGTGGGATTGCGTGGATGTTGACAAATCGGTTTTATTTTGCAGTAGGCTCGCAAAATTGGTAAACATTATGCTGCTAGCAAACTGCCGAAGGTGTAAACAAATATTCTAAGGCACTCTGCCTGGGGGCTGATATGTAAAAAAGTAAAAGAAATGTATAAAAATGTAAAAGACCGCCAAATGTGAAAACATTTCAACAAATAGTGTCAGAAATTGTACATATCGAAACGGGAAAACAAAACTTGTCGGTATGCGTAGATGTTGACAAATATGATTTAGTTTGCAGTAATCTCGCAAAAGCGTTAAAATATTGATATATACCGATATTGATAAAAGAGTAGTATTATACATACATCAATGATATCACACCACCCGGGTATCTTGTAAAAGTAAAAAGAGGTCTGACGTGTCTTTAATCACATGTGCGGGAGTCCATTCCGATAATTTGACGTAAATATTACATATGTGTGAATGTCAGTAGTTTGAAAGGGGGCTATCGAGTCGTATTTTAGATCGCCCCAGAATCCAAAATAATTTCTTATATCGCTTATGTGTCGACACACCAAGCATTAAGAAGCTGAATTTTCATCTCTCATGCGGTAGTACACATAACTACTTCCGGTTTTGTGTAGTTAAAGAAATAAAACTGTAATTATTTAAAGGTATATGTAAAATAATATTTTTTAAATGTGCGAAGTGAAAAGTAAAGATGGCAGCATGGGTAGGAGGGCTACCACTAACAATCTCAATGCATATTTACGGATCAGATCGTCAGAAGCCTTTCGCTTTTCCCAGCTATATCTATTGTAAAGTAACCGATTATATATTGTAATAGCGTTTATTACTGTCAGTATTGGATGGGACTTAAACACTTTCATCAGACTAATGGCGAAGTGGTAGAGACACATGACTCGCCCTTGGGTTGTGTGATGGTGTACAACCTGTCACAGAGGCCCGTATCTAAGGAATAAATCCGATCACACGTGGTTAAGGGCAAAACAGACCACGCACTCACTGGATAAAACAGGTCTCATATGACACTGCTTCCGGTTCCATGTGTAATAGCTACAACCAGACCACGTGCTCACTGGCTAAAGCCGGTCAAAGATGGCGGCGCATCCGATCACACGTGGTACAGACAAAACCAGACCACGTTGCTAAAGACAATCAAAGATGGCACTGCATCCGGTGCATGGGTAATGGTCAAATCGGATCACATATGACTCTGCATCCGGTCGCCAGTGTAATGGCTACAACCAGACCACGTGCTCACTGGCTTCGAGTGGTAAAAGATGGCGTCGCATCCGGTCACTTGTGGCAATGGCAGACGTCACATCCGGTCACATTTGGCAATGGCTACAAACAGACCACGCGCTCACTGACTAAAGCCGATCAAAGATAGCGCTGCATCCGATCACACTTGGGTAATGGTCACACCCGATCACATATGGCGATGTTTCCGGTCATATGTCTAAGGGATACAATCGAAACACGTGACTAAAGCCGGTTAAAGATGGCGTCGCAGTCTATCACATGTGTAAGGGTACAGCTGAGACACGAAGGTAATGACTACGACTGGAGTTATTCATGGAACCCAAACTCACAGTGGATGAGATTACATCACAGTCAACCTTACAAACCATTTTAAATCTGACATCAGTGTTATCAGCACCTAGAAAATGATCAAGAAAGGACACTCCTTCTTCCAAAAAGCAAAAGAAACGTCAAAGAGAAACACGAAAACATGGATTACAACCCTTGCAAACGAAAAAATTCCTGACTCCACTCACACTGGATGTGACACAGAGCAAAAGCTTCATTCCCAAAGCCTAGTATTGGTGCACGCTCAGAGAAATAAAGACACTGGTTTCCAAAATAATGTCTGCCAAAGCTCAACAGAGCATGCCAGTTTTGACAAAAGTAGCACAACTTCTACGTTACCTGTTTTGAAGACTGGTGATTCTTGTTTCTTCATCCCAGCTCTGTCATTAGACATGTTGTTCTGCAAGAAACCTACTTCTTGTAGTCAGACAGCCGTAGACCGGTACGAGACAACATTTGATCTGCTTGATGATATTTCTTCAGATGAAAATATTGACCTTCTGTCTAGCAGTCATGGACCAGACTCTGAGTTTCTCAAGAAAATCAATGCTTTGTGGAATGAAAACTATCCTACTGCTGGTTTCGAAGTTGCTCCTCTGTCGCAGCAGATGAAATACAACACCCAACGAGTAAGGTATGTATAAATAGTAACGTTCATGATCATAGTTTCCAAGAACAGGTGTGTTAGTTCCGGTGTCTAATGGTACATTCTATTATCTAGTCCTCTTTATTTCACTATGAATTACTAGGTGTTGAAGTCTTGTAAGTTTCAATGTGATTTTTCTCCTCCACAGGTTAATTTTGCAGCAGAACCTCACTTCTTAACAGTTCATATCGTTGGCACCGAAGAACGCAATGGTAACTGGCACCATGTAATCAGAGAACGTGAGAATTTTGAACGGCGTATACTAGAAGTTGGAGCAAATTCTGACCCCAGTCCTGGGGACCAGTCACAGAGTCAAAGTCCTGGAGCAGAGAAAAAGTCAAGAAAAACAGTGAAAGAGGCCGAGATAGTCTAAAGCCTGTATGGTAACTGTTAATTAAAAGTAAGAATGTCAATCCACACTAGCGGACAAGTATTAAAACACCTACTTAAAAACAAGATGGTTGTAATATATTTACAGTAATGTCTTCAATAGCTGACCATCCCTGAATACAAATAAAACTGCGGTGGGTGTGAGGAGGCTGCATATGTATATCTTCGTTATTCTGGCTTCACAGACTGTAGCTCACAGTGACTACAATGCAAGTAAGACTGTGCCCTCTATGCTATCTATTTCATCATGTTGAGAGGTCATGGGGCGAGCATGACCCGCATTCCCCAATCCAGCTCAAACATACAACGGGTCACCGAGCGGGTAGTAGAGCGCTTAGTCACATCATACGGACAGCCGCGTCAGTGTAATCTGAACGGCTTTACCCAAGAAACTAGCTGAAACCGGTTTTACGCATGGCTCAAAAACTAGTATATAAACCCGTGACTGGTACCAGTCGTGCATTGTGATCCGAAGATGACTATAGACCTCAAGACTGTGCCTGCTATCTGGGTCTACATGACTCGTAGTGGTGAGACTTTAGACCAGTAGGCGATGGTGATAAGACCGTATTTGTCTCATCCTACAGAGAACGAGCACGTTACACATCCGGAAAGTCTATGGTGAATCCAACAAGAAGTTTCCGACCAAGATGGGAATGACACTTACTCGTCAAGAAAATGAAAAAGATGATAGCAATGCAGAGCGAGATCCTAGGTGACTTTGACAGACTCAACCAAGTTAAACAAGTCTGTAACGAAGTCAAACAAGGCACTAACAGACGCAAGCAAGTTAGTAACCAAATTAATCAAGTCAGTGCTCAAGTCAAACAGGGTACTAAACGAAGCCACCAAGTAGACGCATACTATACCACCGGTTTACAACCCAGCTACAGTCACATGTATGGTGATCCCAGCAACCAGATGTGTGATGAGCCCAATAGTCAGATGTTTGATGTGCCCGACACTCAAAGTGTGTGGCACCCTTTGCCTACAATACTCAGATAGCAGCCCATCAAGCAGGATACCAGTCGTCTAACTACACGCCAAGTGACAGATACATACCAGGCTAGCAGCCGAAAGAACCAACCTACCCAGACAACAGTGTGAAGAAACCCAGAAACAACATGCAATGTGTATAGTGTGTATAGCTCTGTATATGAAAATAAAATGTTGTAATCATAATATGTATACCAGTTCATATTGCAGCATCCATTTCGTATAATGACATTATGCATTTGTATTCTTGTAAAATGTACTGAAATACTGTAAATATACAGGTATATATATACCTGATGCATATATATATATATATATATATATATATATATATATATATATATATATATATATATATATATATATATATATATATATATATATATATATATATATATATATATATAAAAAGGATGTATGTGTGTGTGTCCTTTATGCGTTCGCGAACGGTCCATCCGATTGAGATGAAATTTTCTACACGTCTTCCTTTCATTCCAGCGCAGCCAACTGTGATATTTTTTAGTGTGAAATCGGCTGCTTACTTAATATTATTTAATTTTTCATTTTACATTGTAATTTATATACAGCGAGGGGACTTAACTCTAGAAAAGTTATTTCAAGGGGCATAACTTTTAATAACATTACTGTATAACTTACAGTCATATTGTTGCATCGTTTTCAAAGATTTATAAACTCTTTGTCTATAGTTATGTACCGGCATATGAGTTATAATAAATAATGATACAATCTTTAAGGCATTTTCAAAGTTTTCATAAAAATAATGCATAACATTGTAACTCATCTTTTTATGCTTACGAAGTTATCTACAGTCATGCAGGTGATTAGAAACGGTTTTCATTAGAAATAATGGATGGTGTGTGGAAGGACATTCTTTTAAGTTACTTTATTTTGTTTTATGAATTTAATGAGACGCTACCCGCCAGGAGCTGGGCGAAGCCACGCCGGGTCAGATAGATAGACAGACCCACATTTTCGCTGCAGTTATCTATAGGCATATGCGTTATAATCCTCCTCCTCCTCTCTCCTCCTCCTACCCTCTTCCTCTTCCGCTGCCCCTTCTCCATCCTCCACCTCCCTCTTTCTCCTCCTCCCTCCTCCTTCCTCCCCCTCCTACATCTTCCTCCTCCTACCTCCTCGCCCTCCTCCCTCCTCCTAATCACTCCTCTTCCTTCCTCCTCTCTCCTCCTACTCCCTCCTCCTCCTACGTCATCCCCTGCATCCCTCCTCCTCCCTTTTTCTCCCTCCTCCTCCTACCTCATCCTCCTCCTCCCCTTACTCCTCCCTCCTCCTCCCTCCTCATCCTCCCTCTACTTCCTCCCTGCTCCTCCTCCCTCCACCCTCTTCCTCCTCCCTCCTCCTCCTCCTCCCTCTACCCCCTCCATCTCCCTCCTTCCCCTCTCCTCCTCCTCCATCTCCTCCTTCTCCCCTCCCCCTCCTCCGCCTCCCTCTCCTCCTCCCGCGTTCTTCTCCTCCCTCTTCCTCCTCCCTCCTCCCCCTCCCTCTTCCCCCTCCTCCCTACTCATCCTCCCCTTCTCCTCCTCCCCTTTCCTCCTCCTCTCTCCTCCTCCCTACCTCCCCCTCCTCCTTATCACTCCTCCTCCCTTCTCCTCCTCTCTTCTTCCTCCTCCATCCTCCTCCTCCCTCTTCCTCCCTCCCCCTCCTCCCCCTCCCTTATCCCCCTCCTCCTCCTCCTCCTCCCTTCTCCTCTTCCCTCCTCCCTCTACGTCCTCCTCTTCCCTCCTCCTCCTCTTAATCCCTCCTCCTCCCTCCTATTCCTCCCTACTCCTACTCCTACCTCCTCTTCCCTCCTCCTCCTCTTTCCGCCTATCTCTTCCTCCCTCCTCCTCCTCCCTCCTCCACCTCCCTCTTCCTCCTCCCAGCTCCTACTCCTCCTTTTTCTTCTTCTGCTGCTGCTGCTGCCGCCGCTCAATTTACCCAAGTTAATTGTTGGGGTAGATGTAAAGACCTTTCTAGTGCTCTTTCTAATGCTTTTTGTAAGTTGGTCTTCGTTTATCTAGGTTGTTCTAACTGCAACCAATAAATGATTAGACAGACAGGCAGACAGACAGACAGACAGGCAGAGAGGGAGAGAGAGACAGACAGACAGACGGGAACGGGAACTTATATGACTACTTATATGAATTAAATGAGATGCTCCCCATCAGGGGCTGGGCGAAGCCGGGCAGGGTCAGGCAGACAGATAGACAGACAGATAGACAGTCGGGAACGGGAACTTATATGACTACTTATATGAATTAAATGAGATGCTCCCCACCAGGGACTGGGCGAAGCCGGGCCGGGTCAGACAGACAGACAGACAGACAGACAGCCAGACAGACAGATAGCCGGGAACGGGAGCTTTTATGACTACTTATATGAATTAAATGAGATGCTCCCGACCAGGGACTGGGTGAAGCCGGACCGGGTCAGACAGACAGACAGACAGACAGACAGACAGACAGTCGGGAACGGGAACGGGAGCTTAAATGACTACTTATATGAATTAAATTAGATGCTCCCCATCAGGGACTGGGCGAAGCCGGGCCGGGTCTGCTAGTATATCTATAAAACAGAGTGTATGTGGCTTTGTGGTCAGCTATGTATTGGATGCGTTCGATAACGGTACATTCGATTGAGATGAAATTTTCTACACGTCTTCCTTTCATTCCTGTGCAACCGACTGTAATAGTTTCCTAGTGTAAAATCTTCTACTTATTTAATAACATTTAGTTTTTCATTTTTCATTAGATAATTTCTATATAGCAGGGGGACTTCACTCTAGAAAAGTTATGTCAAGTGGCATAACTTTTAATAACATTTCTATATACTTTATAGTCATATTGTTGGACTTACTTGCACTATTGTTAAACTCTTTGTCTATAGTTATTTTCAGGCATATGAGTTATAATAAATAATGATATAATCTTTAAGGCATTTTCAAAGTTTTCATAAAAATAATGCATAATGTATAACATTGTAACCCATATTTTTCTGCTTAAAGAACTTATCAACTGTCATGTCGGTGATTAAAAACAGTTTTCATTAAAAATAATGAATGGTGTGTGGAAGGACATTCTTTTAAGTTACTGTGCGCCAGGAGCTGGGCGAAACCACGCTGGGTCAGATAGATAGACAGACAGACAGATAGTCGGGAACGGAAGCTTATTTGACTACTTATATGAATTAAATGACATGCTCCCCACCAGGGACTGGGTGAAGCCGGGCCGGGTCAGACAGACAGACAGATAGACAGACAGACAGTCGGGAATGGGAGAGCTTATATGACTACGTATATGAATTAAATGAGATGCTCCTCACCAGTGACTGGGTGAAGCCGGGCAGGGACAGACAGACAGATAGACAGACAAACAGATAGTCGGGAACGGGAGAGCTTATATGACTACGTATATGAATTAAATGAGATGCTCCCCACCAGGGACTGGTATGAAGCCGGGCCGGGTCAGACAGACAGACAGACAGATAGACAGACAGACAGATAGTCGGGAACGGGAGAGCTTATATGACTACTTATATGAATTAAATGAGATGCTCCCCACCAGGGACTGGGTGAAGCCGGGCCAGGTCAACCAGACAGACAGACAGACAGACAGACAAACAAGCAGACAGACAGACTGATAGATAGGTAGATCTCCTCCAGGGCCTGGGCGAAGCCGGGCCGGGTCAGCTAGTGTATATATATATATATATATATATATATATATATATATATATATATATATATATATATATATATATATATATATATATAATTACATCTTGGTTGATGATTTATTAGTGTTTACGGTATACATAGTTGTCATGTGGTGAGAGCATGATACATATTGATGACAAACTCAAGAAATATTTCAACAAAACTGTCAACAACTTAACTGCCAGGCATCATCGGGTACTTCTCACACACTCGTACAAGACAACTTGCAAGTCGTGTGGGAGGCAAAATGCATGGTCCATTTTATTGCCGTTGGCTCGCTTACAAGCGGTAAACAGTCGCTAATGCAATACACAATATATAGTCACAGAATTATCTAACACAAACTGCTAACCCTATGCTAACTCTATCTACGAGTGAACCCAAAACTCCTAACGTTATTCTAAACGATGTGAACGCCCCAAGTCCAGTCTCCCGTCTGCCGGACATCTCTCCCGTGGTTACACACCCCGCGGGGGTGACCTTCTCCTTCGTGCGTGTTACCTCACATCGCACGCTGCTGGCAAAACGTGGCCTGTTGAGTGTCTACTCAACTGTGCTCTGGCTTCATGAGGTGCGGTGGTATCGTGATTAGAGTGCTAACTCTCTGAACACCGCCTGCGTGTATTCTGAGGGAGTGGCTAACCTTCCACGATTCCCTCATCTCCCCTGCTCTTGCCTCGGGCACCGTATCTCCTCCTGGTCCCTCCAGGATTGACCGCTCTCCCTGGCGGAGGGGATGCGGTTGAGTCTTTGACACACACCCGCCCCCCTTGTGTTGCGTCATCAACTTTCACTTATTGGTTGTGACGCAAGGAGGTTTCTACACAAAAAATTAGTGTCTCTAATTTTTGTCAAAGACTCTAGATAACCTGGCTCTGGGCTTTCCAATAGACTATTAACAACTATTGTCACAATGTAGTAAAGCCTCACTTGGCTACTGGCAATCGCCACAAACTTGCCTGGTTGGCGTGAGCCCCTTCTCACATGCTATATTATATTTATCAGAGGTATGTCTGAACCGGACCGTTGTCTTATAAGACCTGCCCTCACATAGTAAATTAACTTACTACCCATACAAAGTTGACTTTCTTAGGGTCAACACATGAATTGCTTCATGTCCCCCATATAATATTTAACAACCATTCTACAAGAGTGGTGTACGACAGGCTTTACCTACTTCGCTTCCGCGCGTAAGACTTTATTACACTGTTAATTTAGTTCTCCGTTGTCTATTATGTCCCCTGGACCCAAAGTTATCTGCCTTTGATCTACAAATAGTGTATGCAATTTATATGTTTGTTTTTCTGGTTGTTTGCGTGTTTGGATATAATAAATCTACTAATCTAACTTCTACCCTATATTTCTAACTTATCTGTGTATGTATGTTAGTTTTTTGAGTGCCATAATTTTGTTCAATGTGGCCACAAACAGGTGTATAACACTAATTCGTGACTACATTCCATTGTTATGAGACCCAAAATACTGTATTCTAAGTTCTAAACTATATCACAGACAACACATTCACACTAACGTAATTTCCCTAGCGAAAACCAACATTAGCCAACCAATATTAAAAGTTGTTGCAGGCAGCAGAAGAATTTGCTGACGGCTTGCATTCTCTCCCGTCTATCTTTCAATTCATTCTCACTTTCACACTTCTGTCATACTCCTTTCACCCTTACCTCTGTCCACACATCTATTATCCTTCCATACTTATTCTTCTGATCATTTTAAAAAACCGTTGAGTGACACTGTACAGATTTGGCTCAGTTTTGAGAACTTTGAGCTCAATGACTGTGCGAAAAATCGCTGCACGAGTCATGTATTTACAATAGATTTACACGGATGAGAACGGGTTGATGTTTGTTCCCTGGTCTCATCATCCACTATATTACACTGACATAAAACTATACATTCCTAACATAATAATTACTACTTCTATCAATAATATATAATGTGTTAACTACATTTTGTCAAGTTAATTATATGATATGTTTATGTAATCTAAGGGAAGTAATTTAACTATTTAAATGTAATGGATGTGATGTGAGTTATGTACCTTAATTACATGGATGATGTGAATACAAATTAATGCATTTTTCTAACTACTATGCTAAATAATGTTTTTAAATGCCACAAAGAATTATATGAATGATGTTCTTAACATAAATGTTGTAAATGATGTATGTTCACTCATCTCTTATTTTAACCTATTATGACGTAACTGAATGATACTAATCATTGGTAATGTTTGTAAGCTGGTATGGTTTTATAAGCTAGAATAAACTAAACTAACTGACGCTAAGTGAAATATAATATTCTAAATGGTACTGTTCCTATCATAAATTTAATTTAACTTGTAATTAACTATTATTATGTCTAAACTAATATTTTAATTTAATTCTTAAGCTAAGTAAATGGTTTAATTACTGTACTAACTATCCTATTAAAATAAATGAGAACTATTATATTACCTAATTCTACCTCTAATTTATAACTATTTTAAAAAAAATTATTATTTTACATATCACATTAAGTTTTATATACATGGTATTCAGTTTTCCACAGGTTAGTCTTTGCCTTCATGTTTGTACTTTGGTATAGGCACAATATAACTACATAATTTGCCTGGGTATCTGAAATACATTTTACGGTCATAATAATGTTCATCGTAGTGCACGTGTAGAGATTCGCTGGTGTCGTAGCTTTGGTCTTTATGTGTCTGAAATTAAGCACTGTTCTGACACTGTTTTCTACATTTCACACAAATGATACACCGGCCTGGAGCTTAGTTGGAAATGAGCTGTCCTGATTCACACGGTAGTATCTAAGTTCTGTAGCACAGTTCTTAAGTTAATGTCTACGGACACCTGATAGTTCGTTGTACTTGGTACACTCTTAAGAACACCATGGGTGTATATGTAACCTATTTTACATAGCATATTGTACTGTATTCATGTACTAACTATCACTCTACATTATTATGTGGGATTTCAGGTATTATTACCTCAGATGGTAAAACTAGTGACCACCTGTACATCCGGTCATTTTGATGCATAACGCTATGAATGACCGCACTCGGGGAGTTGTCAGTCTGGACATTGCAGCGCACCTCCGTCAGAACTCGCTGGAGCTTTGCTACCGCATAGATGACCCATAGTGCTGCACCTGTGATATACAATCTCTGGACTAAGCAGGTGTGATCTTACGGCTCACGTAGCAGCTCGGGTGGGAGATGCCCTCACCAAATTGGCCTAGTACTGCTGGCATTTGTCGCTAAAATAATAAACGAGCCTCGGATTAGGCAAGCGGAGGATTAGAATGTTACAAAAAGAATTTTCAATTTTGACAATGCAGAAATTAATAATGCATCTTTCACATTTCATTTTACAAATACTTATAAAACATTGGAATATTGAATTTCTGAGTAATTCACTAATTCCAGAAGGCTTCTGACCTGATTATTTCTGGTAGACATGGTCAGATTCAATCTTTTGGTACTAATTTTCTGGTCAGTCTTTAGTTGATCTTGAAAAATGACATGACCCAAGATGAATTTCTGTTAGGCCTAATTCGATTTTTCTCGGTTTGACAGTGAGACCGAAGAGTCGCAACCTATTAAAGCCATGTCTGAGCTTCAGTCAGTGTTTTGTCCAGTCATCAGTCTTCTGATATATTCATGTGTATTCTATAAGTTCACTATATGTATGTACATTGTCGGATTTGCCAGTCTCGCTAGCTAGTGTAGTTGCGTTGTGTATGTCTGTCGTCTTATATTAGCTGTGGATGCAATATGTTCGTCTGTCACTACTTCTGTCTCTTGTCTTGAAAAGTGAGGTTTCCGCATGTTGACATGGAATATCTCTAAGTGTCTGTTTATCGATATTTCATAGTCAACATGTACCATGGTTATGTACCACCTTGAATAGTCGTTGCCATTCGTTGGTATGGAAGTAGCCTAAATCTGTCTTGATCAAGTTCAAGATCACTGGTTCTTGCACCGTTGTTTGTGTGTTTGTGGTAGAACTGACCCTTCCTCTATCAAATGGCTGGGGAACCAGTATAGAAGGTTGTACTTCAGGTGTAGGATGTCTAACCTTAAACTTTTGTACCGATTGTTGACAGACATTACAAGCAAATCCATTATGAAAACATAATTTTATCTTCTTGAAAAAACCTGGTCTGGTGTTGTTGTATGCAAGATGACCAGTCACCGGTGTTTTATGTGCATATTTTGGCATAGTTAACCGGTGTTGTTCAGGTAACCCCTGTTCATGGTTACCAGTAGCATGACCTGTAGTTGAAATGCCATTCTTACGTCTAAATAAACAAGATGCATTTTTGGTCACTCTGGCTTTGACCTTTAACAATTTTAAGTATGGAGACACATTAAGAGTAGATTTGTGGTGGTGTAAAAGTTTCTGTTTGTTTGTGTCATCTGTGCTGGTTGTAGAAAACATCAGTAGTGTCTCATCTTGTAATATGTTATGATGTTTTGAAGTGTCTGTTTTGGCTGTTGTAACAGTTGCCTTTACTTTTTCCCATGCAACTATTTCATCAATCGTACAATGTTTTAGTTGGGGTAAGCACCCCAGAATTAAATCAGTACAAGGGTTGTTCAGTATTGCACAGGTAAAGGTACCAGAGAGAAAGGAGAATCAATATGGGCTTTTGCCAAAGGGTAAATTTCAATGTTACCCGAGAAGGTACGGCATTTGACAGTATCACCTGTGTAATCACCCGGATTAACCAGTTCTTTCCGAAGACCAATAAGGGTGCTGCCGCTGTCAGCAAACACTGGCATGCTACATCATTCACCATTGCATTGTGGAACACAATATATATAATATATATAATATATATATATATATATATATATATATATATATATATATATATATATATATATATATATATATACTAGCTGACCCGGCCCGGCTTCGCCCAGGCCCTGGCGGGGATCTATCTATCTATCTATCTATCTATCTATCTGTCTGTCTGTCTGTCTGTCTGCCTGCTTGCCTGTCTGTCTGTCAGTCTGACCCGGCCCGGCTTCGCCCATACTGGTGGGGAGCATTTAATTTAATTCATATAAGTAGTCATATAGCTCCCGTTCCCGTTCCCGACTATCTATCTGTCTGTCTGTCAGCCTGTCAGCCTGTCAGTCTGTCTGTCTGTCTGTCTGTCTATCTATCTATGTTCGGCCCGTTCCCGTTAAAAATATAGATAGAATAAAATAATAGATAGATTGATAGTAGAAAATATGATTGGAAGAGATCTATCTTAAGTAAACTTACCAAGATATCACAAACAGCCAATAAATGGTGGGCGGTGGGTTGGCTGCAGGGTACTGCAAAGGATATGCAACTAACTTTCTCTCACATAAAATTACTTTTGTTGTGTGTTTTTGTTGTTGTAACAAACGAAGATCTTTATTATCAAAGGGTTAAGAATTGGGCACGCAGGCCCGTCCTACATTCTGCCCTTCTTCTCTATTTTGCCTCATACATTCTTTCATTCAACATCTCTTATGAAGCAAGTCTTTGACAACAAAGAAACAATAAGCATTAAAACGCATGAAAAGTAACTCGTTGAGGCAATGTTTACAATGGGCATCTTAAATACCCAACGTAGGTTTAAAGCGGAATACATATGAGAATGTTTAAAAAAACTCAAATGTGCTGTTGAAGAGAAATAAAAAGATGAGTTAGAAAATTTTCACTATTTAAATAGATGCATTATTTTTTATGAAAACTCTGAAAACACCTCAAAGATTTTATCATTATGTATTATAACACATATGCCTGTAAATAACTGTAGACAAACATTTTATAAAGCTTTGATAACAATGCAAAAATCTATATATATATATATATATATATATATATATATATATATATATATATATATATATATATATATATATATATATATATATATATATATATATATATATATATATATATATATATAGCAATGTTATTAAAAGTTATGCCCCTTGAAATAACGTTTATTAGGTTAAGTCCCCTCGCTATATATAAATGATAATGAAAAATGAAATATTAAATTTTAGTAAGTTAATAGCTGACTGTACAAACAAACTATGACAGTTGGCTGCACGGGAATGAAAAGACAGCATGTAGAAAATTTCATCTCAATCGGATGGACCGTTATCGAACGCATCAACTACACACACACACACACACACACACACACACACACACACACACACACACACACACACACACACACACACACACACACACACACATACTGTCAGAATCTTGCATTCAGCAATAACACAGGCTCGTAATCACTAACAGATGTGATACAAACACTGTCACAGAATGACTTTACATGACCCACTGCAAATACAATTCAAACACTTTATTCACACTTCTCACTCATCACAACCATTACATGCATCGCGCAATTACAATATCGATGCCATAATACAATAAATAGATATACAAATGCAATGTATACAACTCACAATCCTACATACCAGGCGCACAGTCTCCTATACTCACACAGGCTTTCTATCTATTAGCGTTCATACACACAAGTCATGCGAGCACCATTCAATCCGTCTGTCCTGTACAACCGTCCCAAGCCGTCTGGCGCTAACCGCTGCGAGTTCTCGCTAGTCGGAGTTGTGTCCCTGCGTGAACGTCATGTCCCACGCATGCACCGACTGACCATTCTTGTCACAGCGTGGTTAGTATCGCTCACAGGCGGACCTGTCCATAATTGCCAGGCGTCGTTGACGACAACGCGGTAGAACTGGTGGGGAGATTATGATATTCTCCCGCCCCCCTTTTCACGAAAGGACTTTCCTTTCATGTTAACTATATACATTTGGATTTATTTATTAAACCTGTCAGAATCGACCCATTGTTTGCCATCTGACATGACACTTTGGTTTATATTGAAATATGTAGATAATTGTAAGATATATACACACACTCTTCACTGATGCTATCAAGCCACACTACTCAAGTACAATCCACTAGATGGATTCTTATGTTAGTTGTAATTTGACACAGCCAGTCCGGTAGCTATCAGCGACTTATGTTATCTCTCAAGCAACGCAACCACCTCTGGACAAATAAACAATAATTACAAACACGACATGTCAGGCCGCGAGTCCTCTCCCTATAAGATGACTCCAACATTTGACCCAACCTCATCTGGTCGGAAAGTCTCATGTAAGTCTACAACTTCGGTAATTACTTCCATGCATAGTTGATGTCATCTTGATGTGTCGCCAATCTGGCAACATGAGGATGGTTTCTATACCTGTTACACATTACCACTAATTTCAATTGTTTCCCTTGGTTGTAATCAGTGAAACAATACAAAATCTATGGGCGATAATTTCCACATGCTTTCAAAGAAAATAAATTACATTGGTAAACCAATTTCTAAGAGTCATAGTTTGATGCTTTTTGTCAATAGTGAACCAAATGTTACTATTGAGAACAAGTTAATCAACTTATGATTCTCAGATTACATCTATCAAAATCCTTACATACAATGTGTATATGCAAAATTTCAGCTCACAAAATTTATATAAAACATCAATTCTTTGTGAGAATTTACAATATAGTCTGCTAGTTTTTAGACTAATTACACAAATACCGGAAGTACACAGCTGGTGTGTTAAGATGTAGCTAACACAATGTTCTTCCGTCTAGATGTTGTCTAAACGAACGGAGTACACAGTTCATAAGAACAGCTGCTAGATTAAATCTTTCTTTCGAAGTATGGATTAAAGTGTTCTGTAGAATTCAGATGTCACTGTCCCTCTCGCACAGATTAAAACAAATCGGAACACTCTGCTCAGCAGGAACTAGGGATACTCGAACAGTTCAAGTAAAGTAAGTCTTGAAATCACGTAACACTGTTCGTTACAATGTTCATACTTATTTACAATAATATTCCTTTTCGATCACATACCACCAAAGTATTCATCACAATTATTACAATAATTATAAGATATATATATACTATATTTACATTGGGACATTGTCCCTATCACAATTTCTACACAGCGTTTCTGAAATACTTTCACTATTCGCCGTGATGCTGAGCGCTATACTAATCTGCAGATTACTTATTGGTCTGCTGTGTGCGCTCAGGCACAATTAGGCTTTCGGATGTGTCGTAAGGACATCTGGAAAGAAGGTCGGCAATCGTATTTTGTGTGCCGCGGATATGCCTGACTTCAAAACTGAAATCTTGTAGTAATAGTGACCATCTTTCTACCCTGTGGTTAGTAGGAGTTCCAGTCGTGATAATTGTCAACGGACTGTTGTCTGTCGCGACTATGAAATGTTTCCCAAGAAGAAATCTGGATAATTTTCTAACAGAGTACACAAGGGCAAGGGCGTCAATTTCAGGCGTCTACCAATTTTTTTCTCTTGGTTTTAATTTCCGACTTACATAATACACTGGGTGAAGAATTTGGTCGTGCTCTTGCAATAGTACTGCCCCGATCGCTATGGAGCTCTCGTCAGTTCTCAATCTGAAAATAGTGTCCAAATTTGGTAATTTAAGAATCGGGTTACTAGAAAAGTAGGATAACACTTTTGTAAATGCAGGTCTTAGGCATTCGCTGTTTACAATTTTGTTAGGTTTGTCTTTTGTTAGTAGGTTAGTGAAAAACTAGGTCAACGTAGCAAAATTTGGTATAAACTGTCTGTAATAGTTTAACAGACCTAGGACACTTCTCAATTCTTTTGTAGTTGTCGGAAGCGACAATTTAAGAATTCTTGACACGATGTTATCGTCAGTCGGGACAAAGCCGTTACAAATCTTATAACCCAAAAATGAAATTTCTTGGTAGGCTATGTCGACTTTCGATGGTTTGACTGTCAGTCCGTGGTGTCTAATACGGTCAAATGTCTGCTGTAATGTTGTTACATGATCTGTCATAGTCTTCGTATGTATACAAATGTCGTCCATGTAGGAAATTATATTACGTATGTCTGTCAGTAGAAGTCTTGTCATCCGTACGAATGTCGCAGGGGCATTAACTAGCCAGAATGGAAGCTTGCACCATTCGTATAGTCCCCAGGGTGTGGCGAATTCTGTCAGATGTATGCTGTCATGATGTACCGGCATTTGCCAATACCCTTTCGTCATGTCCAGTTTTGTAAAGTATCTTGAATCTATCAGTTCAGTCAATATGTCTTCACAGTTGCTCATTGGTTCTAAATCCAACTGTGTAATATTGTTAAGTTTCCGATAGTCAACACAGAGTCGTATGCTGTTGTCCTTCTTTTTCACAATCACTATCGGTGAGAAAAAATGTGACTGTGATCGTCTGATGATGTGATTCTTCTCTAGGTCTAGAATTTCTTGGTGTAATTTCTCTTTGTAGTGCATGGGAATGGAGTATGGGTGCATTTTATTGGTGTGTTGGATGTCAGAATAATGTGATGAAGCACTAAGTCTGTTTGTCTGGATGGTTGGAGAAAATACTACTGTAGTCTTGTAACAGTTGTCTGCAATTGTCGGTCTCTGCCTGAGTAAGATTAGGATTAATTTTAATGTCATGCAGATTGTTTGTCGTGTCAAGTGATGGGGTCGGTATTTCGTCTGTATCGTCATCGTCTGTGTGGTCCACTATCGTTGTGCTTGCTTCTGTCTCGTCTTGGTCTTCGTCTCTGTTGTAGTACGGTTTTAACCTGTTGATGTGAAATATTTTGTGTTTGTCTTTTATTGCGATCTCATAGTCCACAGTCGAGATTTGTCTCAGTACTTTAAAGGTCCTTGCCATGAGTCTGTCAGTAAGTGTCTGTCGCTTGGCAAAAGAAGTAGTACGTCTTGTCCAGGTGTCAGTGTTATTGTCCTATTTCCTCTGTTTGCATACTGTCTGTAAATAACACCCGATTGTTTTAGTGCTTCTTTAGCTAATACACAAGATTTCATTATCCTATCTCGCAATGATGTTACATGTTCATATGATGATACTGTTTTATGTACAGTTACACTGTCAGTTAACATGGAATGGTACATAGATAATGGGCCGCGTGGTTTGGCTCCATATACAAGTTCAAATGGTGAGAAACCTGTACTGGAATGAGGTACTTCGCGATATGCAAATAGTATGGCAGGTAAATAAGTATCCCAGTCTTCAGTGTGTTCCTGTGTAACTTTAGATAGCATATGCTTGAGATCACCGTTCATCTTTTCTACAATCCCCGTAGAATGAGGGTGGTATGGGCTATTAAAGCATTGCTTTACCCCTAACATTCTAGTAAAGGCTTGAGTGGCTGCAGCTATGAACTGACTCCCCCGATCTGAGAGAATGGTATAGGAAACCCTACTCTAGAAAAATGTGGAAGAAAACTTCCATTACATCCTTGGCAGTTATGTTTTTAAGTGGATCGCCTCAGGCCATCTGCTACAGAGGTCAATTATCGTTAGAATGAACTTATTTCCTCTTGATGTAAAATGGTTTAGAGGACCTACAATATCAACAGAGATCTTTTCGAAAGGTCTACTTGCTAGATCTGTTATTTGTAGTTCAGCTTGTGGGTGTTTACCCTTTTTAACAAGCTTCTGGCAGATGTCACAAGTTCTGCAATATTGCTTGGTGTCACTGCAGAATTTAGGCCAGTAGAACTGCGTTAGCAATCTAGATCTAGGTTTCAAATAAGCCATATGCCCTGCAAAAGGGTATGTCATGTGCTAGATGTAATGCTTATTTGCGGTGTTCGGTTGGTAACACCGTTTGCTCAGTGGTGTTTGTACCTTTGGTATAGTACCGTGTAAGGATACCACCTTTGAGGGCAAAATGCCATCTAGCATTCTTTGTTGTTCTTGGCTTTTGGCCTATTATATTAAAATATTTGTGCAAAGATAAATCGGCCTTTTGGGCTGTTATGAAATTTTCCCTCATGGTCTTAGGAGGTAGTATAACTGGGCTTAATATTTCCAAAGCCTCAGTCTGGTTAATTTTATCTTGCACTTTTGCAGCAGATCTAGATACTGCATTTGAAATATCAACAACATGACAAGGTGATGTTACATTTAGACCAATACAATCATGTGATGATGTTAATGAACTTGCAAACATACATTCATTCGAAGATGATAATACATTGTCAACAATATATTCAGTTGAAGATGATATTGCATTATCAACAATACATTCGGCAGAAGATGTTATACTGCCATGTGGCATATCATTTACTTCAAGAAGGTTACCCACGATTATGTCACAACATGGGTTGGATAATGCTGCACATTTAATCTTTCCTGTGAGAAATGGTGTGTCAATATATGCCCATGCAAGTGGGTATTTCTCGATGTTACCTGAGAAAGTTCTGCATGTAACATGTTTGCCTGTATAATCTGGAGGTAAAATAAAGTCTCTCTTCAAACCAATAAGAGTACATCCACTATCTCGTAAAACTGTGGCAGATTTGCCATTTACAAACCCTTGGTGGATGTTAAGTTTACCTTTGGAGTTTATTACCAAATTAGATTCTTCATTGGCAATAGGTATTGAGTGGCCGCATGTTAATAAGCCATCTTCATGAAAACGATCACAGATGGTAAATTTTTCAAGATGAAATACATCAATGGCCTGTGCTGCATTAACAGGATGATTTTCTACTTGTTCCTCATCTGAGGAAGAGCTATCAAACATGGCTGCATTAGCCTTTCTGGTCATTTGTTTACCTTTATACGCATGACGCCAGTGGCAATATGCATTGCAAAGGAAGCATTTGGTTAGTCGTTTATAGCTCTTTCTCTCCTTATCTTGCTTATCTATATAATTTTGCAAGTATGTGAGGTACCCTGGGTGTTTGTCGCACATATCACTTCCATTATGTGGAAGATTGCAATATCTGCATTGGTAGTACTTATTAGCAGATTGCTTAAAGGTTTTCTGTTTAATGTAGGGACCTGACTTCGTTCTGTCATAGGTAGCGGCTGCAACAAAGTCTGTGTCAGTCAATCCACTAGTAAAACACTGTTTGTTGGCTGTGAAATAAGTCGAACCTCGTTTCTCTATATGTTGCACACTCTCGCACTCACTTTCTTGCAGACATTTAGAAAATGGTGGTGGTAGAGATGAAATAATTTTCATGTAACAACTTAACAATTTAACAACTTCTCAAAGCTGTTATTTACTTTGGCTGCTGACAGCCATTTACTCAATATATCCTGTACTACTGAGATGTAGTCAGAGAAAGTTTGTGTAGGTTTTGGAGTTAATTTACTAATCTGTTCTCTGTAGCCTGCTTCATCTAACAGGAAGTGTGACATAATTTTGGACTTAATATATTGATAGTCTTTCCTGAGATCTTTGGGAATGGTCTCTATCACTTTGAGAGGTTCCCCTGAAAGACTTCTCATATATATAATGTTCCATTCAGTCTCTGGGATCCATTATCGTTTCAAAGTTCTGGGTAAAGGCTGCAATGCAGTCGCCCGTGGTGAAATTTTTGACGATCCCTTCGTACTTTTTGTACTGATTCTCTTTTTCTAGTCTTTCTGACTTTCTAGAATCTTTATCTGCTGATGTTTCAGCTTCCAGCTGTTTAATTTTCAGCTGCATTTCAAGTTCTTCCTTTTTCGTTCGTGCAATAATTTCAAGCTCTTCTCTTTTGATCTGAGCAGAGATCTCAGCTTTTCTTATTTCGGCATCTGTTTTTGCCTTTCTAGCCTTTAATTCTGCCTGTTTAGTTTTTGCTTCCCTCTCTGCAGCTCTATCTTCCCGTTCTCTAGTATAACATAGCATCATCTCTGTTAGGGTTTAATGGGTGGTGTGCAAAGGGGAAAAGACTAGTATACAAGGCACGGCTGAGCATCCCGTTGGGATGTAACTAGGGACGCTCAAGCTGTGACGCGAGGGATAGGAAATAGTTAGTTACCATCTGTGCCTTGGATTAGCAACACCTATTGTAATAACATCTGTCCAGAAAGTCATTGTATGCTGTTTTATATTCTACGATGTATTCAATTGAATAAACATATGAAATACAGCGAGGACTTTGTCTCTGCTCTATAACATCAGCACTGTTATATGAGTAGAAAAGGTTGCCGTTTGACCAGGATACGATTTGTCTGGACTGACCGAAGTATTAACCACGGCACATTTTGAAACGCTCGTCAAATAACTTCATTGTTGCAGTGACTAACTGAAGTATTGACCACGGCACGTTTTGAAACATTTGTTGAACACGCTTGGAAGATGGCTGTTTTTGTTGATACAACCTTGAATGTAAGACTTGCAACAGCCAAAAGCCCATCCAGGGGTGGCTGTTTGTGAGTTTATGATCTTGCTCTGTTCAACTGCGTCAAGAGGCTGCTTAATCAGATCGCCGTTCGCATTCTCATTCCAGCGGTCTAATATAATCAAAGCTGAAGTCCATATTGTCAAGTTGATCGTTGGCTCCGCGGTCGTCAAGTACACATTATCAAGCTGAACGTGAGCACTCTACGAAGAGGGTTTCTATCAAGGGCCTACCAAGAGGCGGCAGTCAAGTAACCGTTCAAGTGCGAATTGTCAGTGAAGAGGGTTTCTATCAAGGGCCTACTAAGAGGCGGCAGTCAAGTAACTGTTCAAGGGCGAATTGTCAGTGAAGAGGGTTTCTATCAAGGGCCTACCAGGAGGCGGCAGTCAAGTAATTCCTTACTGTGTCGATTGAGTCATCTCCTGGGCGCTGTAGTTCGTGAGCCTTAATGTCATTTTCTCCCAGTGTCAAGAATGAACTTAGGACAGGCATCTGGTCAGTTTGTTCAGCTGGGAAATGCTCGACCAGACAACATTGGTAACTGAAGAACTGAAGCAAGTATAACTCTAATAGTTTAACTTAGTGGAAGATTATAAAACTTATAAAACTTGGTTAGTTTAGAATAACAATATCGACAACATTGATAACTGAAGAAAGTAAAAATCTAATAGTTTAAATTGGTGAAAATTATAGAACTTGCTTAGTTTAGAATAATAATATTGTGTTACTATATATTATTATACTATATTGTGTTGTACTGGTATATTCTGCATTTCAGATTTAAATGGAACCCCAGGACCTTTCCTTAGGACAGGTGCTTGGTGGTGTAGGTCGAGCCATATCCAAGTTGGATACAGTTTTAAAACAGCAAAGCGTAGCTGTTGACATTGATAAGTTTAGTGGGCAAGCAAAATATTTTAAAAAATGGATTGTGTCCATCGAAAAACATGCTTATTTAGTGGGCGCCACAGATGAAGACAAGAAAAATTTAGCTTATAAGACAAGTGCATCGCCTGTCTCAGATCATATTAGAAGAAAATTGGAAGCAGGAACAGATGAGACGTGGGAGCAATTTAAAGACGATTTAGCTCATAAATATGCTGAGATCACGGATCCCCAACATGCTTTTTCAGTATTAAGACAATCTAGGCAAGATAATGGAGAAAGTGTCCAGCTGTACAGCGATAGGCTGATTAATCTAGCTGAAGAAGCATTCATAGGCCAGAATGTTCAAGGCGAGGAAGTGGAGAGGATGCTGGTTGGAATTTTTGTTGATGGGATAAAGTCAGATGGACTTAAGTTTAAACTTATGAGGGAAAATCCTGCGAGATTATCACAGGCTGTGGATATAGCTGTACAGGAAGAAAGTTTGAGAAGAAGGTTTAGACTGAGGGTAGGACGAGAGATAGGAAGTAATAGAGAAGAGAGAATTGAGGAACCTATGGAGATAGGACAAGCAAGGTACGGATGGAGAAGACGGGGAGAAATACAGACACTGCAGGGAAATAATAATGAAAATACTCATGATAGAGGAAGACAAATGAGAAACCCTATAAGAGAGACGGTAGGTAGTACAAATATGGTTTGTTGGAGTTGTGGTCAGAGGGGACACGCTTCTAGATTTTGTGGCAACAGACGTGCTCAGGTTAGTGCACAGAATAGAACTGTAAACAGTGGGCCAAATAGAAATTTTGAAGACAGACAGAGGAATTTTACAAGGCCAAAACGCAGGAAAACTGGCGTCCCACTTACTGAGTAGGACCTGCGGTAGGAGGGAAAATAAAAAGGTCCCAAGAATTAAGGAATATATCAATTACCAATGACAAGTATAGGAGGACAAGTAGAATAGAGAATAGAAATGGCCTCAACTTGGAGAGATAAAACAGTTTTCAGTGAATATGATTGATCCCAGTTCATGCATTATAGAAATAGGAAAATTTAGAATTAGAACATTGATTGATTCGGGAGCGCAAGTCAGTGTGATCAAGGAAAATTTTTTATATCGCATATTAAAGAATTCCAGAATATTTAGGAATCAGGATACCCTTCACTCGGTCACTGGACAAAATTTGTAAGTGATTGGACAAACAATGATCAACTTTAGGTTGGGAAACATAAACGTAAGACATCTTTTTCACGTGGTCAAAGAGTTAAGTAGGAACATGATCCTAGGTAGAGATTTTTTGCTAAAAAATGGTGTAAGGCTTTATTTTGATTTACATAAGTTGAGATTTCAAGACGTCTATGTGGATTTAGAGGAAGACATGCATGTATCGGCCCTGGTCAGAGTAAAAACATCTATGACTTTAAAACCACAGACAGTCAATCTGATACAAGCAAAAATTAAAAAAAATCCTTATTTTTCGACAGGACAAACAGTTACAGTAACAGAGTTAGAGAGAGAGAGAGAGATAATAGATGAACCAGGGTTAGAAGTCACAGACGGAATAATAACATTAGATAGACATTTCAGTTTTCCGGTAATGATTTTTAATAACACAGGGAAGGAGATTAAATTGTATAGAGGATGTGTGATTGCAAAAATAGCACATGATCTTAACAACATAGCAACAACAGTTAAAGAAGAATTGACAATAAATAAATATCCAGAAGGCCCTATTAATACCCGAAATAGAAGTAGAGGAAGTTGGAAAAGACGGAATGATGAATCGATCCATGCATTCAGAAAATATCCATCTCAAGTACATTCAGTAGACAAAACAACGTCATTTTTGAAGAGAGAACAAGAGTTATTATCACAATTGAAAGCTCCGCAAGAGTATAAGGAAGTATTAGAAGAGTTAGTAAGAAAAAATCAGGATGTTTTTGATATTAATGACTTGGAGTTAGGTAAGACTAAGACAGTTACTATGGAAATAGACACAGGAAATCATCCACCAATTAGTTTGAAACCATATAGAACTCCTCTAAGGAATAGAGAGATTGTAGAAAAAGCAATAGAAGATATGCTAAAAGCAGGAATAATAACAAGATCTAAGTCAGAATGGTCATCTCCGATTGTAATTGTGACCAAGAAGGATGGGAGTCACAGATTCTGTTGTGACTACAGGGCCCTGAACAAAATCACCAAGAATGTAGCTTATCCATTGCCGGTGATTGACGATATTTTGGGGCTACTTAATGGGTCTACCTTCTTCACTACGCTAGACGCAAGGTCAGGATTTTGGTGTATCCCTATGTCGCCGGATGCTCAGAAAAAAGTGCTTTCTGTACTCACGCAGGTTCTTACGAATTTTTACGAATGCCTTTTGGAGTCAAGACGGCGCCTTCTCATTATATGCTATTAATAAATCAAGTACTGGAGGGCTTGCAAAAGTTTGCATTAGCATACATAGATGACATTTTAATCTACACAGCAGGAGACGTACAAGACCATCTGAAACATGTAAAAGTAGTATTTGATAGGCTAAGATTACACGATGTTAAATTGAAACTCAGTAAATGTGAATTCCTAAAAACAGAAACTAAGTATTTGGGGTACATCATTGATAGAGAAGGAATTAAACCAGATCAGGAAAAAGTGAAAGTCATTAAAGAACTACCTGCTCCGACCAACGAAAGGGAAGTGCGAGCTTTTATTGGTACGTGTGAGTACTATCGTCGGTTTATTCCAAATTTTGCACAGATAGCAGAACCCATCACTAATCTGACTTGCAAATATGCAAGATTTAAATGGAATGAAGATTGTCAGAGAGCATTTGATTTTTTGAAAAATAGTTTAACAGTAGTTCCATTATTGGCACATCCAGATCTAGACAAACAATTGATTTTATATACAGATGCTTCAGATAACGCCATAGGAGCATGTTTAACACAACCATATGAAGGAGAAAATTCAGGAATACCAGGAGTTAAAAACGAAAGACCAATCTACTTTTTGTCACACAAACTTAGTAAATCTCAGAAAAATTGGCCAACCATAGAAAAAGAGGCATACGCTATACACTATGCTTTACAGAAACTAGATTATTACTTACATAACGCCAATTTTATTATAAGAACTGATCACATGCCATTAAAATCTTTGTTAGAAGCCCCAGTACAAAATAGAAAAATACAAACATGGGCGCTAAATTTACAAGGCTATAACGCAAAAGTGGAATATATATCTGGTAAAAATAATACATGTGCCGATTTATTATCCAGAATTCCATATCCAGAAACGACAGAAAGTACTAAAGATGAGGGTGAACCGGAGATAGACGACCGAAACTGGCAAGTAAATAGAAAAGAAAGACAGAAAAAGTATGCAGACAAAAATACACAACCACAGGAATTTAAAGTAGGTGATAGGGTTTACTATAAAAAACATAGAAGAAACTCCAAATTTGATGTTCATTGGATTCCAGGATATTACATTTTAGAAAAATTAGGGCCAGTATCATATAGTATCAAGAACCACATTACATGACATGTGGCGCGGTCACATGTGGAGCATTTAAGACGAGATAATGAAGATAAGGGAGACGATAATAATAATAATTATACAGAAGGGGTATACTCAGATGGACAACTAGTCAGACGAGTCAAATATACGATACCCTCAGATTTTGGAAAAGAACTGGTACAAAAAGAAACAATAACAACACCAATTTATGACGAAACTGGCGAACAAGCAGAAACAGTACCGAAAACTCTTAGGAGAGAAGAAAATCATACGTATGATGGTTATAATAGTGTTGAATCTATGGAGGAGGAGGTAACCGCTCCATTTAAAAATACCAGACAAACAGTAAAAAGGAGGATAGAGAGACAAAGAGCTATAGAAGTTAAAAGACATAAGAGAATTAGAGAAAATTCAGCAAGCGACGAAGATATGCCACTACTCGAAAGATCGTTAAGAAACTATGATAGACAGATTAGATTAGATATAGAAAGAAAAAAATTAGCGGCTTCTAGCAATAGATATACAGATGAAGAACAAGAAATGGACGAAAATTCAGAATCTAATGGAAATAGTAGCATGAAGGAAGATGTTTCTCTTTGGGAAAATGAGGACATTGATGTGGTGATGGCACTTATAGAGAGAAATCTAAAATTACTGAAGAAATGGAGATATGGTAAATAGATTGATAGAATATTCTGCAGATAGCAGGATGAAAATTGTTTGCTTTAAAGGTGAAATTTGTAATTGATAAAAAAAAAGGTAGCTGTGAATTACAGATGAATTATAGAAGCAGGTTAGCAAATAGCCTGGTTAATAGTTGTTGTGAGTTTTCTTGATGAGTAGACATGATAGTGCATATTTTTGTAATAAATTAGGTGAATTCTCGTGTGGTCTTAGAGATGTATTCTTTATTGCCATTTAATTTTGAAATTTGACTTGTTGAGTTTTCTCAGTAGGTAAATAATTGATTATTAGTAAAACAAATGTGACTAATAATGGATAGGTTGTATTTAAATATGATTTTTTTTTTTCATCATATATGTCATATTATTTTGAATAATGTCTTGCTTCGACTTGGTTGATTGCCTTTATTTAATTTTGGGGATAAAAATTGCCTTTAAAATGTTGGGGGGAATAATATCCTGTTTTGACTTCGTTTCGGTTTGCTCATCAATTGTGATTTTATTTGAATTGCTTTGTTTATTGAATAGTATTTAGCCTTGTTTAAAAATAAGTTGTTATTGTTTTGCTTAGAGTAAAGAGTTGGTTTAGATCAATAAGACATGATTGGATGACGGGTTTTATAATAGATGCTACACAAGTAAACGTTGGTAGAAATATATGGATCTGGGGGGTTGAAATAGGAGCTGCATTAAGTCAGCATTAATTGAAAATACATGGATTGGATGCCATGTTATATTATGGGAGGAAGAGTGATTTAACTTATTGACACTTGTTGTGTGTTCAGATTAAACACACGTGAGTAATGGGACGCTGTGGTAACAGCATAAATTATAATTATTGGAGCTTGCGAAGGTATGATACTAATATGCTGGCTGATTTATAATCCTGACAATAGAAGGGTGGTTTTAGATAGACGTAACTTTTGACAGGAACATTTATTATTAACAAAAAATGAAGATAATTGAAGATTAGCGGATTATATGATTGGATTTTTGAAAACTTTACGTTATAAAGTGTTGAGAGTGCATGGGAGGATAAATGGGATAATTGTGACTACTTCTTACTACTTCCTCTTTGGTGCGCGCCAACCAATTTCCTGTCTATCCTGTGTTGTTGATGTTAGTGAGAGTATGATAAGTTGTAAACATGCATAAGAAATCTTCAATTTTTGTTAATCATAATTTAGATCGATATTTTTTATAAAGCGCATTGCTCTGTGACGGGGATTGCAAGAGGAGCTTTTGTAAAATATACTTACGTTATGTGGCTGGCTATAAGATGAATTGTTGGGATAGAGGGATAGAGAAATAGAGATATATTTTGCTTGAGACAGGTTTAAATTGTTCACTGTAAAATATGTAAGCGGATTGCTAATGGTTTGAGGATGAAGTAATTTTGTGAGAGCGTTTAGTTAAGTGTTTTAGAAAGTCATAGAATGTGGAGTAAGACTTTTCGGGGAAAAGTCTTGTTGAGGGTAGAGAGGAATATAACAGAGCATCATCTCTGTTAGGGTTTAATGGGTGGTGTGCAAAGGGGAAAAGACTAGTATACAAGGCACGGCTGAGCATCCCGTTGGGATGTAACTAGGGACGCTCAAGCTGTGATGCGAGGGGTAGGAAATAGTTAATTACCATCTGTACCTTGGATTAGCAACACCTATTGTAATAACATCTGTCCAGAAAGTCATTGTATGCTGTTTTATATTCTACGATGTATTCAATTGAATAAACATATGAAATACAGCGAGGACTTTGTCTCTGCTCTATAACATCAGCACTGTTATACTAGCTTTCTCCTGTAATACGACATACTCTGCATATTTTGCCTCACTCCACTTTGTTAACTAATCACCAGTTAACTTTAATTTCAAACCAGATTCGATGAAATCGTTCAATGTAGACATGATGAACTATTTCAGATACAATGAATGTACAAACAAATTAATTATAAGGTGTTAGTAAATACAATAATGTGTACAATATTTATCAAATACAGCTTGTGCCTAGACTTACACACAAAAGTATATATGAAAAAAGATAATACTTAAGTGACTTTGGAGCTCTGGAGTATGTTGGAACACTGTACCAGAGAATGGCTGCCTGATCGTTACCGCCCGGAAAAAATGAACTTTACTTGCTAACGGTTTCGGATGACACAAAAACCTGTTGCTTTTTGGAAGAAGAAAATATTAGGACATGTATGTTTATGTGGTGTATGCGTTGTCAACTAAGTTTTGTAGGTTTGTGTGCTGTCGAGTATGTTTGTTAGTCGTACTGTCGTCCGTTCAACACATTCAACAACTCACTTTCCATGTTGCTTTCTTTCCAAAACTTTCCGCTTACACACACGTTCAATCCTATTTTACAACTAGTTCCAAGATGGACGATACATCCGCATTCGCATCTATTTTATAACTGGTTCAAGCTGGACGATGCACCCACGTTCACACCTGTCAGAATCTTGCATTCAGCAATAACACAGGCTCGTAATCACTAACAGATGTGATACAAACACTGTCACAGAATGACTTTACGTGACACACTGCAAATACAATTCAAACACTTTATTCACACTTCTCACTCATCACAACCATTACATGCATCGCGCAATTACAATATCGATGCCATAATACAATCAATAGATATATAAATGCAATGTATACAACTCACAATCCTACATACCAGGCGCACAGTCTTCTATACTCACACAGGCTTTCTATCTATTAGCGTTCGTGCACACAAGTCATGCGAGCACCATTCAATCCGTCTGTCCTGTACAACCGTCCCAAGCCGTCTGGCGCTAACCGCTGTGACTTCTCGCTAGTCGGAGTTGTGTCCCTGCGTGAACTTCATGTCCCACGCATGCACCGACTGACCATTCCTGTCACAGCGTGGTTAGTGTCGCTCACAGGCGGACCTGGCCGTAATTGCCACGCGTAGTTGACAACGACGCGGTAGAACTGGTGGGGAGATTATGATACATACATGCATGCATACATACATACATACATACATACATACATACATACATACATACATACATACATACATACATACATACATACATACATACATACATACATACATACATACATTTAGGATGTTTTGTAGGAGATTTCTTGTTGGCAAGATTGTTTTGCATTCGTAATAGATGTGCTCTTCTGATTCTTGGACGTTCCGTCTACAAAGCTGACACTGTAGTATTTGTTTAGTTATTTTTGCTGTTCTCTCTGTTGTTGGGGTCATGCTGTAAACAAGCCTATATGTAATTTCCTTTGCTTTTGGAGTAATCTGCTTGTTGTGAGTATTAGAGAAAATTTCGGTATAATCTTTTATGAAATATCTATGTCCTCTTTTAATTCTGAGATGTACCGGAGTTGCTTGTAATTTAATTAAATGCCTGTAGATTGTATGTGTTTTCTTGTGTAGTAATTTGTCGTGTCCTTTAATGGCTGAAATACATGTTTTGTAGAACGTTGGGAGAGTGCCAAAGTAATGTGAGGATGTATTCCTAATAGGTTTTTAATAAGATAGCCTAATTACAATGTAATAGTGTGCTAAAGGGTGTTTTTCTGGGTGGTGTAGGATTTCACCTACGTGTTTGATCCTAAGTGCTTGTATTTTGGTTGTTATGTCTTGGAGGGCGATACCTCCATCTTTTTTGCCTTGCATGAGTGTAGTATGTTTGATACTGTAGATGGTGCTGCCAAACACAAAGCGTCTAAGCTCTTTGTTTATTTTTGTGACAGTCTGACGTGAAGAGTCTAGGACTGTGCACAGATATAGTATTTTTGGAATTATATATGTATTAACAATGGTACTTCTACCAAATATGGTAGTTGTTTTGTATTTGTACCTCTGTAACATATGTGTTATTTTCTTCTCTAGATTTTGCCAAGTGTCTTTGTGTGTCTGATTTGGTTGACATGGGAAGACTATTCCGTACAATTTTATAAGATTGTTTGATGTTAAGTCAAATGGAAAATCCGCCTTATTTTTCAATTTGCCTAAGCTCATTATAGTAGATTTTTGGACGTTTAATTTTGCCCCACTCCCTTTGCCGAAAAACGAGAACGTCTCCAAAATGATCCGTACAGATTTTTCAGTGGTCGGAAAGAAAATGGTATCGTCCGCATAAGCACGCAGCTTTTGTTCACCCTTCCCTGATATGAACGTACCCCTGATAATGTCGTCCTGTCGTATCTTTTCTAGAAGTGGCTCTAGAGCGACAACGTACAGTAAATGGGACAAGGGACATCCCTGTCTCACTGACCTAGTCAACCTGAAAAAATTGGTTAGGGTATGGTTTAATAGAATCCGACTTTCCGGTTTCAAATATAAAATTTTGACCCATGTCCGAAAATAATTTCCCACTTTGCAGTGTGAGAGAGTTTTGTGGAGGTATGAGTGAGATATTCTGTCGAATGCTTTTTCTTGATCTAAAGAGAGAATTGAGGACTGACAGTTTTTCAGATGTGTGTAGTTTATGATGTCCCTTATGAAGTGTGTGTGTTGCTAGATATTCCGGTGTTGCACACTACATTGCTGGTCTTCATGAATGAGAGATGCCATTACTGGTTTCAATTTATTCGTCAAAGTCTTTGTTAAAATCTTGTAGTCTACATTTAAAAGCGAGATAGGTCTGTAACTCTTTAAAAGTGTATTGTCAGTGTTCTCCTTCGGAATAAGAGTGATGTAAGACGTGTTGAAACTGGATGGGAGTTCATGTTTGTGGAAAGATTCGGAGAATACTGCTAGTAAAAGGGGACCTAGAAGAGGAAAGAAAAACTGATAGAATTCAGCGGTGATACCGTCAGATCCAGGCGATTTGCCCTTCTGCATTCCATGAACCGCTTGTGTTATATCTGTTAGTGTTAATTCAGTATCTAGTGTTAGTTTATGTTCCTCTGTGAGTTCTTTTGTGAATTTCATAAAGTGTTCTTGCACGTGCGCCTGTGTGTTTTCCTCTGTATAAAGGTTCCTGTAATAATCTTCAAAGGCTAAGTCTATTTGTTGTGGCTCGACTTGTATATTTCCTTCCCTGTCAATTATCTGGCCTATTTGTCTGCTGCGCTGTATGTTTTGTTCTAAAGCTAGGTATTGTTTACTCGGTATCTCTTGTGTTATAGTTTGTAACTTTGTTCGCAGTAAAGCCCCCTGAAATCGATGATGTCTGTGGAGATCTAATTCTTCCTGTAATGCTATGATGTGTGGTGAATTTTTGTCTGTCTGTAGTAAGAGCTTAATTGCATTTTCCAATACTTTTTTGTTGTTGTAGTTTTTGCTTGTGTATTACTGCTCCTAGTGTTTGTGTTCTCTCTCGTATAGTTTGTTTAAGTGTTTCCCAGAGTTCTCGCGCTTTACCCTCCGGTATATCGCTTGTGTATGTGAGGATCAGTTTTGTTATGCAATCTACATAGTCCTGATTTAGTTCAGTTTCCAATGGGGAGATCTTCTAAGATGTGGTGTTGCTTGTACTGTGTTTATTGTTGCAACTACCGCCTTATGATCTGTGAAGTTCAGTGTCTCCTGTAAATGCTTGACTTGTGTTATATGATGTGTTATGGGCGCATAAATTCTATCTAATCGCGCTGCTCTGTTATGCGCATTGTTTGTGTGTGTTGTATCTGTTCCATGGGGGTGCATCTGCCTGTATGCGTCTGTTAGCCCATGGATATCTAAAATTGTTTGCAATGTGTCGAATTGATGTTCCTCCTCCCCCGTTGTGTTTCTAATTTGCATTCTTACATCTCCATTTATAAGGTGGTGCGCCGAAAGTACGCAATTAAAATCACCCCCTAGAATGATGTTGTGACCCCGATATGAGCGTGATAATAAATTTTCCAGTGTTTGGTAGAAGAGCGGCTGATTTCTGTAGTCAGGCGGTGCGTGTATGTTGACAATTGTGTATTTATTTATGTTATTTCTCACCTGTACTATAGCTATCCTACCCTAGTAGTCCCTGTTCTTCTCTATATTCTGCCACCTGTCCGATGTCTGTATTATTGCTGTACCCAATCCGATATGTTGAGTACTAAGACTAAAACATGAGTGTCTTGGACCTAAGCATGTTGTGATATATGATGCGTGTTCATCGGTTTTAACGTTATCTTCCTGAATGAGTATAAAATCAGGTTTATATTTGTGTATGAGTGGTATAAGATGATTAATTTTGGATCTTATACCTCGAATGTTAATACTCATTATTTTAATTTCCGCTGCCATTTTTGTTGTAAAATAAGAAACGGTTGAGCATAATTATGTTTCTTGTTTCAAAACTGTCTGTATTCCTGTTATCATTTCTGGAGATTGTCAGTAGATTCCTTCGCCAGGCTCGAAATCTCTAAGTCAATAACGAGGCGTGGTGAAGAATCTGACAGGTTTCTTTGTCGTGGTGGTGTGTTAATGTTATCACTGTCTATTTCGGTCATGGCGCTGGTCGTTATCTGTTCAGTATAATTACTTACGCATTTCTTTTTGTTTGACCTGTGCGCTTCAGGCGGTGTAGGGTAGTCGTGGTTGTTGAGGGGCGGCAGCGTGCTAACATGTGTTTGGCAGGCTGGAGGTGTCGAGCTCTCACCGTCAGACAGGCTCTTGGTTGAGCGTCCCCTTTTCCGACTGACCAGCTGGAAACCGTCTTCATCCTCCTTACTATGTTGATCTGTCTGGGAGTTCGAGGTGACTTTTTGTGCCAGTATAGGTGCCTTCTGGGTTTGTACTTTGGCCGGACATTTATTACTCCAGTGGGAGTCTTCCCCACAGACTGTACATGCCGTACGGCGCCCCGGAACTGTGATGAAGAGACGGTGTAGCTTGTCTTCTACTCAGTCCAACTCCATGTCCACGTAATGTGGCAGAGGTTCTTTCGGGTTGCACAGAAATAACCACTTGTCCGTGCTGTTTTTCAGTTTATGCACTTCCGCGTTTATATCTCCCGAAATATCCGCGGCTATTTGCTTCACTGTCTCAATCTTTGCGGTTGTAGGCATCCACTGAATCATAGCCTTGGTCTTTTCCTTCTCTATGTTTTCAATTACAATAGTTACTTTAGGATCCTGCAGTTCATGGTTCATCCCGTGAAGCCGTTCATAATGAGCCGCCTTTGCTTCCGGTGTTAGCGTAGCGTACCATCTTTTAGGGTCCCGAAAGCGGTAGATGGATTTTATCCCTTCCCTACCAATCCCGCAAGGCCCCCTCAAGACGCTCGCCATCAGCGAGTAGTTGAACCGGAATACATGAGGTCCTGATATAGAAAACACAAGTGTGTTCGCTTGATGGAACGCTCCTCCTTCGAAACCTTCACTTGTGTTGACTTTGACACGTTTAACAATTTGGTTTTCCATCTTCGATAATCCGTGACAGAGGAAATCTTCAGTACGGAAGCACAGATACAGATACACGTGGTGAAAACAATCGAAAACACTTCCACAAAATTGAAATCACTGATATATTTGAATAATCCGTGACAGAGGAAATTTTAACCCAGATCTATACGTGGTGATAAACTATCGAATTCACTTCCACAAAATTAAAATCACTGATATTTGTAAATAATTCGAAACAGCGAAAGTGCTCAGACGAAAGACATTTTTTTTTTTTTTTTTTTTTTAAATTTTAGGGTTTGGCGGTCATCCCAGACGAGCTGGTTCCCCGCCTCCCCTGTTTTTGGCGTGGACCCTTAGTCCCACTGTGAGCTATTGCCCACAGTGGTCCACCGGGCCCACATTTAAAGTGATTAATGTGAGGTTTTTTTTTTGGTGTGTGGATCACCCGGCCCCCGACCAGACCAGGCGCACTACTGCGGGGAGCAGCAAATGCGTCTGACCTTAGCCACGGGACCGAGATTGATCCTCCCGGCCTCCGACCAGACCAAGCGCACTACTGGAAGGGACAGCAAATACACTTGATCTTAGCCAAAAGGCCGAGAAGCGATCGAAAGACATGTATTTGTCCTTATTTTTTTTTTTTTTTTTTAGGGTTTGGCGGTCATCCCAGACGAGCTGGTTCCCCGCCTCCCCTGTTTTTGGCGTGGACCCTTAGTCCCACTGTGAGCTATTGCCCACAGTGGTCCACCGGGCCCACATTTAAAGTGATTAATGTGAGGTTTTTTTTTTGGTGTGTGGATCACCCGGCCCCCGACCAGACCAGGCGCACTACTGCGGGGAGCAGCAAATGCGTCTGACCTTAGCCACGGGACCGAGATTGATCCTCCCGGCCTCCGACCAGACCAAGCGCACTACTGGAAGGGACAGCAAATACACTTGATCTTAGCCAAAAGGCCGAGAAGCGATCGAAAGACATTTTATTTTTTTTTTTTTTTTGGGTTTTTTTTTTTGGGTTTGGCGGTCATCCCAGACTAGCTGGTTCCCCGCCTCCCCTGTTTTTGGCGTGGACCCTTAGTCCCACTGTGAGCTATTGCCCACAGTGGTCCACCGGGCCCACATTTAAAGTGATGCTTATGTGAGGTTTTTTTTTTTTTGGATCACCCGGCCCCCGACCAGACCAGGCGCACTACTGTGGGGGATGCAGCAAATGCGTCTGATCTTAGCCAAAGGACCGAGAGTGATCATCCCGGCCTCCGACCAGACCAAGCGCACTACTGTCGGGGGCCAGCAAATACACTTGATCTTAGCCAAAAGGCCGAGAAGCGATCGAAAGACATGCGTTGCAAAGAGAAACCAGAGTGACAATGTCAATATATGGGTGTCAGTTGGGGGTGTGTGTATGAAAATTGTGCAAGTAGCTTGCAGTGTTGAATTATTGTATATATCTTGGTAGAAAATAGAGTTTATAAACTTTTATGTAATTCACTATTTCTAACCTTAGATTGGCAATTTGTTTTGTTAATTTTGAAGGATTAGCTTATTTATCTTAGATATTTAATAAATTTTATATCTAATTTCTTTATTAGATAAAGCTGGGTGAGTTATTTCCCTTGCTAAGAATAAAATTGCATTATGTTCACATAATTTTTACAGGTACGTAACTCGTAAACTCTTCAGAGGTTGTTTCCTTAGATTTCACCCACACACACAACAACAAAAAAAAAAAAACGTGTACTGGCTCTAGCAATTGTGGTGGAGTGGCTAGCATGTGTCTCTGCCAGCCCGGTTGTCATGTATTAAATCTCCCATCAAAGCTGGTTCTTATTTTTATTTCCCTGGAATCTCAGGCCCACCCAGCCTAAAAATGAACACCAGGAAATGAATTGGAAAGTAAATGCAGCCTGTGTGTGTGTGTGTGTGTGTGTGTGTGTGTGTGTGTGTGTGCTATTGAGCACATCACTCATCGAGTGCCGATTGATCTACATATTTATCAGGTCTAGCATCATATACTCAAGGTGTGGAAAAGGGTCTGTTAGTTTACTTTTACTACTAACCGCTGTTACTACTACTACTACTACTACTACTACTACTACTACTACTACTACTACTACTACTACTACTACTACTACTACTACTACTACTACTGCTGCTGCTGCTGCTGCTGCTGCTGCTGCTACTACTACTACTACTATCACTACCACGACTACTACTACTACTACTACTACTACTACTACTACTACTACTACTACTACTACTACTACTACTACTACTACTACTACTACTACTACTACTACTACTACTACTACTACTACTACTACTAATAGTAGTACTGCTGTTTTCTTTTCCCAACTCCCAATGTCAAAGACTTATTGCATACAATGTTCTTAATTTGATAGAACACAGTTTTTGCTCTTATTCTGTTCTTTATCACTGTAATATATCTTCCATGTGATGTTATCCGTGTGCCTAGATATTTGAGTGATTTACCTGTACTCGTACGATGTACGAGCCGGCTGTGTGACGGAGGGGTTACGGGCGCAGTTGGTAATCCCGCATACCACTTCCAAAACACAGCTATGTTGGTTTTTTTATGAAATGGTATGGGTGCCGGTCATACAAAAAGCAATGGCAAACTGTTGAACGTAAAACTTTGCCCAGGAATCACAAACAGCCGAAAAATGCTGGGGTTGACTGCTACGTCCGTAAAGGATATGCAGCTAACTTTAACTTTACCTGATGGTTTATTAGATCAGTGTCATTTGTCAAGGCGGTCTCCTGCTCTACAGAATGAAGAACTCCACCGGCTGGCACATGCTGTGGAAGAGTCAGCACATGGACGCCCAGGTGGAGAGGATAGCTTTGAGTGCCAACGTGATCAGCTCCAACCAAGAATACTCCAACAACAAGATGGTGGCTGCCTCTTCTGGGTCCACTGTTTTTCTATGGGTAGTCAGTAATGAGGGAGAAAGTAGGCAAATAGGTTGGTATTGACTGAATGTGTCATTTCCTAATATGATCCAATATGACTGTATATATTTACATAGTGTTTCCTGTCCTTTTTCTTTGCTATCCTTCAGAAGTAGCATTTGGTAACTCATACAAGTTGACTTGTACTTCTACCCTAGGATGTAAAGGGAAATAAGATCTTGTTTTACCCCTCTGCTGTGTGTCCACCGTGACGAGGTAGAGGGGCTTGTGCGTCCCAATGACCCCAAGAGCTATGCCGACGGTAGCACAGCTACTGGTAGGGCCACCCATGTCGGACAGGTCAAGGGAGAGGGACCAGACGAAGAGACACACAAACCTGCTGCCTTGTAGGTAGACTGGGGACAGTCAAAGGCTAGGGAAAGCACCCCGAATACATGCTTGTCAAAATCGGATGTACTGAGCCACAGGCTTGACAAAGCAGTGCAACGTAAAACCTGCTGCCTTGTAGGTAGACTGGGGACATTCAAAGGCTAGGGAAAGCATCCCAAATAAATGCTTGTCGAAATCGGATGTACTGAGCCACAGGCTTGACAAAGTAGTGCAACGTAACTTAATTCATGATGTCACAAATCAAAATTAATCGTTATGGTGCTAATCCCGTGAAGTCCCATCAGGCGGTGATAGTGCCGGGCCCCCTGCCTCGAGGGGGTCCACCCATGACTACTGGTGGTCACCTTCCCCTGTGCTGTGGAGTCAAGGCACAGAGGAGTAGGTTAAGAGCTATTGACCAAATACCCCGGACACTCAACATACTACAGTGGAATGCCGAAGGAGTTTACAAGAAGAAAGACTCCCTAACACAGCGTCTTCATAAAGATAGAATAGATGTGGCATGCATTCAAGAGACACACCTCAACGCCAATCACAAATTCTCAGTCAGAGGATATCAGGCCACACGTTTCGACCGCGAAGGACACAAAGGAGGAGTTCTAATACTTACACGAAATACAATACCTTGCAGCGAAGTATCTGTGATCTCTGACAACCAAACGGAAATTATAGGTGTTGATATAATGATAAAGGACGTGAAAATAAGAATCTGCAATCTGTATAGCCCAGCAGATAAGGACCTTACACTCTCAAACATGAAAATAACTGACACAAACTGCATTATTGTCGGAGACTTTAATAGCCGTTCAGAAAGATGGGGATACCCAGATACTGACAAAAGAGGAGATGAATTGGAGGACTGGGAAATAGACTCAAATCTCCATCTACTCAACAAAGCGGATGACACACCGAGCTTCTACTCCAGAAGATGGCTTACCACTTCTACTCCAGACTTAGCTTTCTGCACAGGAGACATCCTCCACAAAATCGATCGCCATGTGCTGGACCAATTAGCAGGTAGTGACCACAGACCAATAAAGCTTGTAATGAATATGGAGTATGTTCCACAGGAGCAAAAGCCCTTGCCCCACTGGAATTACAAACGAGCAGATTGGGACAGATTTGCCATACTAACAGACAAATATTGTGAAGACATAAATACACGATATGGCAACAAAAAGCAAATGGTGGAAAGTCTAAACAGAGCGATAATACAGGCAGCCACTGAGTCCATTCCTAGAGGAGCGAGGAAAAATTACAAACCATACTGGACTGAAGAACTACAAAGTTTGGAGGACAAAGTTGAAGATGCCAGGAAGACAGCAGAGAGAGAACAAACAATTGAAGCGAATATCTCTCTCAAAGCCATCTCAGCAAAATATAAAAGAACAGTAAATCAAACAACAAGAGATTGTTGGAGGGAAAAAACAGAAAACCTGAATTTTGACAGGGATGGAAACAAACTATGGAAACTAGTGAAAGCCATGAACAATGAAGGACCTAGAAACAAACAAATAAAAATTAAACAAGGAAATGCCTTGCTTACAGGAAAAAAGGCTGCAAATGCACTAATGGAACACTATGCAAATGCAAACCACATTGATATTACAACCGAACAGAAGAAAGCAATCAAAGACAAACAGATACATCATAGAAATACAGAGACAGCAGCAGAATATATGATGGCAAATCTAACAATGGAAGAAATTGAACAGGCAATGAATACCCTAAAAAAGAAGAAATCACCAGGAAAGGATGGAATCACAAATGAAATGCTAATAGGACTAGGCACCAAGGCAAAGAAGAAACTACTAGCAGTCCTAAATAACAGCTGGAAGAGAGGAATAGTCCCACAGGCATGGAAGGAAGCAATACTAATACCAGTCCCAAAGAAAGGAAAAGACCTGGAAGAACCAAATGGCTATCGACCTATCAGTCTACTTAGCTGTGTAGGAAAATTAATGGAACGCATTATCAATGGCAGGCTAACATGGCATCTGGAAGAAAACAAACTCTTAACACCACACCAAGCAGGATTCAGAAAGTACAGATCCACTGAAGATCAAATAACCTATATAGCTCAGGAAATAGAGGATGCCTTCCAAGAGAAAAAGCACACACTAGTAGTCTGGATAGATTTAGAAAAAGCATTTGATAAAGTATGGAAGGAAGGACTGAAAGTAAAACTGCAAAACATGTATGTTTGTGGAAAAATGTATAAATGGATCAGCCACTACCTTGAGAACAGAACTGCCAGGACAAAAGTACAAGGACAAACAAGCAAAATGATGCTGCTGGAGCAAGGTGTCCCCCAAGGAGGAGTTCTTTCACCAACATTATTCCTAGCATATATAAATGACATCACAGAAAAGTTTCCAGCCAGAGTACACACATCCTCCTTTGCAGATGACCTAGCCATATGGACATCTGAAGAATATATTAGTACAGCTAACAGCAGAATACAGCAAGCCTTATTAGCGCTAGAGGACTGGTCAAAATCATGGCTAGTGAAGATAAGTGAGGAGAAAACAACATGCACAGTGTTCTCCCTCTCAAATAAAACTCAGCAACCTAAGCTGGTATTGAATGGAAAAATATTGCGCCATGAAGAAAATCCAAACTATCTAGGAGTCACCTTTGATCGTCGCCTGACATGGAAGACACAGGTTGAGAAAAATCGAACAAGAGCAAGGCAGAGAATGGCAATCATGAAAAAGCTTGCTGGTACAACGTGGGGAGCAGATGAGAAAGTTCTCAAGAAGTTATATACTGGACGGGTGAGGCCAGTACTGGAATATGGCATTGCAGCTTGGGCAACAGCAGCTAAGTCAAACCTTAACAAAATAAGTAGAGTCCAAAACCAAGGAATGCGAATCATAACTGGAAGCCTGAAGACAACGCCTATTAACGAACTAGAAAAGATCACTTGTTTACAACCAATGCAGGATAGAAGAGATAGCAGAGCCCAGCAACAAGCAGAAAAATTTAGAAGATTGACAGACCGCCCTATGTACAACAGATTTAATTGTTTTGGAAAGGGAAGACTGAAGCGTAGCAACTTTGTAGAAACTGCAAAACGAAGGATTAGGGCAGATCCTATACTTAACATATCAACAGTCAAGCCCATACACAATGCACACAAGTTCCCAGCTTGGAGACAGCAGCAACTGCCTGAGATGATAGAAAACATTCCTGGTATTGAGAAAAAGAACACTCAGCATGAAACCGAAAGAAGAGAAATAACCCTAAACTACATAAAAGAACATTACCCAAGCAGGAATTGGACCCATGCATATACAGATGGATCAGCCAAAAATTCAATAGAGAATGGAGGAGGAGGAATTCTCCTAAATTTAAAAAATGGAGTGAAAAAAACACATTCAATGGCAACTGGAAAATTTTCAAGTAACTTCAAAGCGGAGGTAGAGGCTTTGAAAACTGCAGCAGAAATGCTCCTGATGGAGGAAAATAAAGAGAACCAAATAGCTATCTTCACAGATGCAAAGTCAGCTGTCTCAATACTGAAGAGCAATAACAGCACAGAACTAACTGACCTAAGAGCAGCACTCCATGGTCTATGCCAGAAATCCAAAAAAGTTGTAATACAGTGGATCCCATCACATTGCAGTATACCTGGAAACGAAGAGGCTGACAGACTGGCAAAAGAGGGCGGACGACTACCACAGCCTGAAATAGACATAACCTATAATGAGGCAAAGAGGTTGATAAAAAGCACTTATAGAAACAAATGGGAATCAGAGCATCCAGGCCATCAGAAGGATGATGCATATTACAAACTCGACCGAAGAGAACAAGTAGCAATCTTCAGACTCCGCACAGGACATAACAGGTTGAAATACCACTTGTTCAATAAACTAAAGATAGGAGATACCGATGAATGTAATTGTAGAACTGGAAAAATGACAGCAAAACATTTGCTGTAGGATTGCCCAACGTATGCAGAACAGAGAAAGATATTTTGGCCCACACCTGCTTCATTTGAGGACAAGCTCTATGGAGATATCAACAAGCTCAAGTTGACCGCAGCTTACTTTAACTACATACAGGTTGACATTTAAAAGTGCACGAAGACCCAGAGGCATGAAATGGAATATTGCTTGGATAGCAAATCCATTATGTGGAAAGTCCAAATCGAAAGCTCGCTGTGTGGGCTTCATAAAAGGTGGAAAAGTGTCCTAGTGGCATGAAATGGAATATTGCTTGGATAGAAAATCCATTATGTGGAAAGTCCAAATCGAAAGCTCGCTGTGTGGGCTTCATAAAAGGTGGAAAAGTGTCCTAGTGGCATGAAATGGAATATTGCTTGGATAGCAAATCCATTACGTGGAAAGTCCGAATCAAAAGCCCACTGTGTGGACTTCATAAAAGGTGGAAAAGTGTCCTAGTGGCACGAAATGGAATATTGCTTGGATAGCAAATCCATTACATGGAAAGTCCGAATCGAAAGCTCACTGTGTGGATGTCATCTGCAGACTGCATACTTCTGGTTTCCGGAAGAACAGCCTATGGTGAACGGAAGGCACAATATACGGAAGTGAGGCAGCCATGTGCAGGACGTGACGATTCCTTGGGTGAGCCCAGTACCAGAGCGCTATGTATCGGCTCTGCAAGTATGGAAGCCTCCTTGGATGGCGGGGAATGCCCATGGTCTGCCCCTGCCTTCCCTTGAGGGTTGACCAGGATCTTTGGCTGTTCTATATGGACCAGCTGGGATGGGGGATAACACCACAACAGTGAGAGTCAAACGTCCTAAGAAACCCCCGGGAAGGTTAACCCGGTCAACAAATGCCCGAAGAAGTCGGATGTTTCGGCCTAACGGCGCAAGAACGCAGCTCTGCTGTAAACAGGCACAACGCAATCACATCCGGAAAAAAAACTCCGGATGAACGAAGAAGAAGAAGATCTTGTTTTATAACTCTATCCTAGGATGTAGAGGGAAATAAGATCTTGTTTTATAACCCTATCCTAGGATGTAGAGGGAAATAAGATCTTGTTTTATAACCCTATCCTAGGATGTAGAGGGAAATAAGATCTTGTTTTATAACTCTATCCTAGGATGTAGAGGGAAATAAGATCTTGTAATCTTGTAATTCTACTCATTGATGTAGAGGGAAATAAGATCTTGTTTTATAACTATCATAGGATGTAGAGGGAAATAAGATCTTGTTTTATAACTATCATAGGATGTAGAGGGAAATAAGATCTTGTTTTATAATACTTGTTTTATAACCCTATCCTAGGATGTAGAGGGAAATAAGATCTTGTTTTATAACCCTATCCTAGGATGTAGAGGGAAATAAGATCTTGTTTTATAACTCTATCCTAGGATGTAGAGGGAAATAAGATCTTGTAATCTTGTAATTCTACTCATTGATGTAGAGGGAAATAAGATCTTGTTTTATAACTATCATAGGATGTAGAGGGAAATAAGATCTTGTTTTATAACTATCATAGGATGTAGAGGGAAATAAGATCTTGTTTTATAACTATCATAGGATGTAGAGGGAAATAAGATCTTGTTTTATAACTATCATAGGATGTAGAGGGAAATAAGATCTTGTTTTATAACTATCATAGGATGTAGAGGGAAATAAGATCTTGTTTTATAACCCTATCCTAGGATGTAGAGGGAAATAAGATCTTGTTTTATAACTATCATAGGACGTAGAGGGAAATAAGATCTTGTTTTATAACTATCATAGGATGTAGAGGGAAATAAGATCTTGTAATCTTGTACTTCTACTCATTGATGTAGAGGGAAATAAGATCTTGTTTTATAACTATCATAGGATGTAGAGGGAAATAAGATCTTGTTTTATAACTATCATAGGATGTAGAGGGAAATAAGATCTTGTTTTATAACTATCATAGGATGTAGAGGGAAATAAGATCTTGTTTTATAACTATCATAGGATGTAGAGGGAAATAAGATCTTGTTTTATAACCCTATCCTAGGATGTAGAGGGAAATAAGATCTTGTTTTATAACTATCATAGGATGTAGAGGGAAATAAGATCTTGTTTTATAACTATCATAGGATGTAGAGGGAAATAAGATCTTGTTTTATAACTATCATAGGATGTAGAGGGAAATAAGATCTTGTTTTATAACTATCATAGGATGTAGAGGGAAATAAGATCTTGTTTTATAACTATCATAGGATGTAGAGGGAAATAAGATCTTGTTTTATAACTATCATAGGATGTAGAGGGAAATAAGATCTTGTTTTATAACTATCATAGGATGTAGAGGGAAATAAGATCTTGTAATCTTGTACTTCTACTCATTGATGTAGAGGGAAATAAGATCTTGTAATCTTGTACTTCTACTCTGGGATGTGGAGAGAAATAAGAAGTCTTGTTCTTCTACCTAAGATGTACAGGGGCATTAAGGCATATGCTCCCCCCCCCCCCCCCAAACTCATCCTATCTCAGGCAGCTTCGTCCATGCCCTCCCACATTAAGGCATATGCTCCCCCCCCCCAAACTCATCCTATCTCAGGCAGCTTCGTCCATGCCCTCCCTATATTATTAATGTCTGTCTCTACTTCTCTTCTCCATGTGTGCTTAGCTCTTCCTCTATTTCTTTTACAAACCCTATGGATTCCAGACAAAGGCCTTTCTAGTTCTACTAATCTCAGATTTCTGAACGTATGTCTCATCTGTGCCAGCGTCTTTCCTTCACCTCTTGGTTCTCTGGTATTTGTCTAGTTCTCTCCATGAGCTCCACTTTGGTGGCTCTCTTCATCAAGACTAAGCTGTGCAAATCATGGCTGAGATTTGTTAACCTCGCTGCCTTTCTGTATGTCTGATGAGTGGCTGCCAAAGAAATTCTTGTATAGTAAACTTGATTCATGCATACATCTCATTTCATCTCATCATGTTCCTCTTGTACCTTGCGGTGTCGAGGTGAAGTATAAACATCGTGAGAGTGCCCGATTATGGGCTTCATGTATCATGATTCCCATGGACTCTGCTATTCCCTCCGTCCAACGTTTACGTGGTCGGCCTCTTCCTCTGTTTCCATCTGGTCTGTACATCATTGCTTGTTGTGGTATGCTGTTGAATGGTAACCTACTTGCATGGCCAAATCATTTGACTTGCTGCTTTTTAATAAAATCTAGTGCTGCTTTAACCCCCACTTTAGTCCTGATTTCTTCATTTCTGATCTTATCTCTTCTTGATACGTTGAGTATTCTTCTCAGGAATCTCATTTCTGCTGTTGTGATTTTTCTTTTCTCTTTTTCTGTCATTGTCCAGGTTTGGCATTGGTAGCATAGAGTTGGTAGGAAGATTGCATTGTAAAGTGTTTTCTTAGTAGTTATTGATACATGTTTGTTCTTTAGTATTGGTGCCATTTGTCCAATGAGTTGGGTAGCCTTATTGCATACAAGTACTGAAAATAAAAGAGATACAAAGACGCCCTGGAAGCCTCAGCATTATCTTCATTGTCTTCATTATTATGTGCCCTGCCAAATGGCATGGGCGCTCATGTCTTTCCAAAGATCTCAGTCCTTGGTGTTCTGAATCAGTTCTTCTGCTGACATTCCCAAGGCATGATTTCTTTTTGTGCACTTCTTCTTCTGTTACATCTGATATTTCCAGTCATCACTGTGTTATCCAATGCTTCTGTTACATCTGATATTTCCAGTCATCACTGTGTTATCCAATGCTTCTGTTACATCTGATATTTCCAGTCATCACTGTGTTATCCAATGCTTCTGTTACATCTGATATTTCCAGTCATCACTGTGTTATCCAATGCTTCTGTTACATCTGATATTTCCAATCATCACTGTGTTATCCAATGCTTCTGTTACATCTGATATTTCCAGTCATCACTGTGTTATCCAATATTTCTGTTACATCTGATATTTCCAATCATCACTGTGTTATCCAATGCTTCTGTTACATCTGATATTTCCAGTCATCACTGTGTTATCCAATGCTTCTGTTACATCTGATATCTCCAGTCATCACTGTGTTATCCAATGCTTCTCTTACATCTGATATTTCCAGTCATCACTGTGTTATCCAATGCTTCTCTTACATCTGATATTTCCAGTCATCACTGTGTTATCCAATGCTTCTGTTACATCTGATATTTCCAGTCATCACTGTGTTATCCAATGCTTCTGTTACATCTGATATTTCCAGTCATCACTGTGTTATCCAATGCTTCTGTTACATCTGATATTTCCAGTCATCACTGTGTTATCCAATGCTTCTGTTACATCTGATATTTCCAGTCATCACTGTGTTATCCAATGCTTCTGTTACATCTGATATTTCCAGTCATCACTGTGTTATCCAATGCTTCTGTTACATCTGATATTTCCAGTCATCACTGTGTTATCCAATGCTTCTGTTACATCTGATATTTCCAGTCATCACTGTGTTATCCAATGCTTCTGTTACATCTGATATTTCCAGTCATCACTGTGTTATCCAATGCTTCTGTTACATCTGATATTTCCAGTCATCACTGTGTTATCCAATGCTTCTGTTACATCTGATATTTCCAGTCATCACTGTGTTATCCAATGCTTCTGTTACATCTGATATTTCCAGTCATCACTGTGTTATCCAATGCTTCTGTTACATCTGATATTTCCAGTCATCACTGTGTTATCCAATGCTTCTGTTACATCTGATATTTCCAGTCATCACTGTGTTATCCAATGCTTCTGTTACATCTGATATTTCCAGCCATCACTGTGTTATCCAATGCTTCTGTTACATCTGATATTTCCAGTCATCACTGTGTTATCCAATGCTTCTCTTACATCTGATATTTCCAGTCATCACTGTGTTATCCAATGCTTCTGTTACATCTGATATTTCCAGTCATCACTGTGTTATCCAATGCTTCTGTTACATCTGATATTTCCAGCCATCACTGTGTTATCCAATGCTTCTGTTACATCTGATATTTCCAGTCATCACTGTGTTATCCAATGCTTCTCTTACATCTGATATTTCCAGTCATCACTGTGTTATCCAATGCTTCTCTTACATCTGGTATTTCCAGTCACCACTGTGTTATCCAATGCTTCTGTTACATCTGATATTTCCAGTCATCACTGTGTTATCCAATGCTTCTCTTACATCTGATATTCCAGTCATCACTGTGTTATCCAATGCTTCTCTTACATCTGATATTCCAGTCATCACTGTGTTATCCAATGCTTCTGTTACATCTGATATTTCCAGTCATCACTGTGTTATCCAATGCTTCTCTTACATCTGATATATCCAGTCATCACTGTGTTATCCAATGCTTCTGTTACATCTGATATTTCCAGTCACCACTGTGTTATCCAATGCTTCTGTTACATCTGATATTTCCAGTCATCACTGTGTTATCCAATGCTTCTCTTACATCTGATATTTCCAGTCATCACTGTGTTATCCAATGCTTCTCTTACATCTGATATTTCCAGTCATCACTGTGTTATCCAATGCTTCTCTTACATCTGATATTTCCAGTCATCACTGTGTTATCCAATGCTTCTCTTACATCTGATATTTCCAGTCATCACTGTGTTATCCAATGCTTCTCTTACATCTGATATTTCCAGTCATCACTGTGTTATTCAATGCTTCTGTTACATCTGATATTTCCAGTCATCACTGTGTTATTCAATGCTTCTGTTACATCTGATATTTCCAGTCATCACTGTGTTATCCAATTCTTCTGTTACATCTGATATTTCCAGTCATCACTGTGTTATCCAATGCTTCTCTTACATCTGATATTCCAGTCATCACTGTGTTATCCAATGCTTCTCTTACATCTGATATTCCAGTCATCACTGTGTTATCCAATGCTTCTCTTACATCTGATATTCCAGTCATCACTGTGTTATCCAATGCTTCTCTTACATCTGATATTCCAGTCATCACTGTGTTATCCAATGCTTCTCTTACATCTGATATTCCAGTCATCACTGTGTTATCCAATGCTTCTCTTACATCTGATATTCCAGTCATCACTGTGTTATCCAATGCTTCTCTTACATCTGATATTCCAGTCATCACTGTGTTATCCAATGCTTCTCTTACATCTGATATTTCCAGTCATCACTGTGTTATCCAATGCTTCTCTTACATCTGATATTTCCAGTCATCACTGTGTTATCCAATGCTTCTGTTACATCTGATATTTCCAGTCATCACTGTGTTATCCAATGCTTCTCTTACATCTGATATTTCCAGTCATCACTGTGTTATCCAATGCTTCTGTTACATCTGATATTTCCAGTCATCACTGTGTTATCCAATGCTTCTGTTACATCTGATATTTCCAGCCATCACTGTGTTATCCAATGCTTCTGTTACATCTGATATTTCCAGTCATCACTGTGTTATCCAATGCTTCTGTTACATCTGATATTTCCAGTCATCACTGTGTTATCCAATGCTTCTGCTCTCATTGTATGACCAAAGAGTGGTATCAACTTTGATCATTGGTAGAACAGTGCTGCCGATCATTATGTCTAGCATCATATTTGTCGCTAAATTGTGAACATTGCTGGACATTATTGTTAGCTATTTTATAATTAGTGATGTCTGTATCTTGCAGGTGTGTTTGATCTACACGTGTCTGTGGACAACTTGTTCTTCATTGGGAATCAGTTGGTTGCCCTGAGCCGCACTGGGAGAGTGGGAGTCTGGCATTCCATGACACAGCATTGGCAGGTAGTGTTAGCATCTGTGGCATAGTCAGTCAGCATGTGTGGCATAGTCAGTCAGCATGTGTGGCATAGTCAGTCAGCATGTGTGGCATAGTCAGTCAGCATGTGTGGCATAGTCAGTCAGCATCTGTGGCATAGTCAGTCAGCAGGTATACTCTCTTCATTGCACTCCAGATCCACCTGTAGGCTCTGTCCTCCATTGCTGTAGTGGACATATTTATGCTGATTGTCTTTAAAAAAAAGTCTTAAAAGTCGAGAGGATTAACTTCATTGCATCTAGTTTGATCTTATATGTCTCTGTATCTTTTCGCAGCGCGGCCTGACAAAAGTGTCACTCAATGCACAAACTCCATAGCTCCAGCGATGACCCCCAGGAGTCTCTGAGAAAAATGTACTCATGAACCGAAAGATTTAGCCCGGTATCGAGTCCACAACCTTCGGAGCACGGAGCAGACAGCTTGACCACTTATAAGAAAGGGAAGAATCAGAGGATGAGCCACTAGATGATAGTGTATAGACAGCTGATTTCAGGACACAATACTTAAGGTACAGCTAGCATATATAGTACTAGCTGACCCGGCCCGGCTTTGCCCAGCCCCTGGCGGGGAGCATCACATTTAATTCACATTCGGCCCCTTCTCCAGTTCCCGTTCCCAAAAAAAGACGACCGCCCCGGCTTCGCAAAGCCCCTGGCGGGGAGCGTCTCATTTAATTCATATTCCTCCCCTGCCCCCGTTCTCAAAAATGACCACCCGGCCCGGCTTCGCTCTGAACCTGGCGGGGAGCATCTCATTTAATTCATATTCGGCCCCTGCTCCCGTTCCCGTTCCCAAAAAAGACGACCCGCCCCGGCTTCGCCCAGCCCCTGGCGGGGAGCGTCTCATTTAATTCATATTAGTAGTCATAAAAGCTCCCGTTCACGTTCCCTGAAATATGGCGAACAGATTGGAAGAGAAAAATCTTCATCCCAATAAATAAATAGGGCAATTTGAAACTCAATCAATCAATCATGTGCCATGCCGGAAAGCGTGGGCGGTCATGACTCGTCTATTGTATCTTTGTCTGCATCTGACAGTTGTTTAATGCTTCTGTTATTTACACTGGTTCTGTTTGTGTATTGCCTTGCATGTCTATTACTTTACCTATTTGTCTGCTGTGTTGTACGTTCTGTTCAATTGCTAAATATTGTTTACTGGAGGACTCTTGCGTGATTGTGGTTAGCTTTGTTCTAAGGAGAGCGCCTAGATATATGTGTTGTTAGTGCTGCTCTAATTGTTCTTCTAGCGTGTTTAAATGTGGTGCTTTGTTATCCATCTGTTTTGTCAGTTCTATCGCTATTTGTATAATTTGTTCCTGTCTTAATCTGTTTTTGTGTATAATGGATGCTAGGTGCTATGTTCTGCTTCGTATTGTATTTTTCAGTAGATCCCAGTATTGTCCGATGTTTTTAGTCGGTATGTGGTCGGTATATGTGTGTAAAAGTTGTGCCATGTATTTCACATATTCTGTATTCTTTTTAAGTGTGTTTTAGAATTTCCAATGTGGTGAACGTTTGATTATCTGTGTGTTTATGTTGCTTGTACTGATGTGTGCTAATATGGCTTTGTGGTCTGTGTATTGTAATGTCTCTTGTAGGTGCCGAGTGTAGCAGAATGAATATCATATGAGTATTAGCTTAGGGGTGCAAGACTACAGCATGCTTGAGCATCCATATAGAATAGTAAGAAGGATGCTCAAGTCGTGACGTAGCTTGTTGTTGGGGTAGTTAGTTAACATCAAGGACCGGAGAAGAGAATACGACAGCAAAATGTACGAGTACTGGATTTTGTATTGAATTGCCATCATGAATTAATAAAGCCTGTTTTGGAACTGAGTACATCACGAGTTATTGATTGATCCACTGTACGTGCATTGTTACAGGTGGATTAAAATGGTGTCGTGACCAGGATTCGAACCTGGGTTGTCGCGGGTACAATGTGAAGTAAGAAAGTCACTCTTGATGTCAGTCTATAGTATTTGAGTTTCTCTTGAAAATTTTAGATACTCATTTAAACAAAAAGTTCAAAATCTAATTGAGTAAGAAAGTCAAAATTTCAACATTTTTCGGACACTATCAAAATTAAAGGCAATTAAAATATCAAGATTTGTGAATAGAGCCATCTGCATAACATGATTGCCTATGGAGTGTTGCTAAGCTGTTCTCATCATAACTATTTGAAGTAACGGGATTCTTGTCAAAAATATTATAAAGTTTGACCTGCAAGTATTACGGCCGTTGGTAACCTTGCCTTGTGTTTGAAGGTCAGCCAGTCACATGCTAAGATTTTTCCAGGTCCAGGAGCAAAGAAATCTCCAAACGGATATAAACAACTTGAATTAAATGGAAATGTTGTTCTGAGAGAGCGGTTACCTTCTTTGTATCAAGACTACCTAGAGCGAACTCAAAAGCCGTTATGTTCATTGAACCGTGACCTTGGGTGCCTGAAGAATCAAGCCAATTGCTCCTTTGGTTGGAAAGTACGAAGAAATTTTCACTCGTGGTTGCTCTAATAAATCAGAATGTTTTTCAACAAAAGCGAATATATCGATAGGGAACCTTCGGAGGTAGGGGGACAAACTGGGTTGCCGACCTGCTGAAGAGGGGACCCAAATTCAAATCGCTTTATTGAGCTAGACCAGTTTTCAAGACGTCGCCTAGATGTGCCCTGTTATCGGGTGAAAAGAAAATATCAAGTCTGGTAGGGGCTCGACCAGGAGCTGAAAGTGAAAGTGGCGAAACCTGAGACGTTAGAAGAAGGACATCACTTGAAGTCACGTTATCGGTTGGATGGCCTAATAAGTGATACGAACTCCAGACGTTTGAGTTATACGTGAACCGTGACAAGGAAAACTTTCAACGAACATACGTAAATCCACGCTTCTCTTGGATCAAGATGGTAATTAATTAAAGTATAACTGCTAAGAGAACATTTTTTTTAATAAGATCATTTAGATAAGTTGTTATAAATGTGAATTTGCTTGTATAGGTGCATAGTAAAATATTTCAGCATAGCAAAAGAAACAACAGGATATGGCAACAGGCAGACCCATCACAGCACAGTAGAGAAACAGGCATAATTATTTCAGCTAAGCTCAAGACTTCGAGTTTTTTTTCAGGTACCAAGAAATATACAGAGGAAGAAGTAGGCATATTGTTTTAAGCTTGATATAAACTACAGAGAAATAAGTATGAATTACCTACATATAGAGTTGAAACGTATCAGTCCATGGTTGGGAGAGTTAAAAGTGGCAGTTAGTGAAGTAGAAAATTTTGTAGAAACGTTGCAGAACAGAACGACTAGACAAGACCCTTATAGATTTATGGTAGACTGTAATAGAGTAGGAAAGAATAACAGGAGACAGCCACTGCTTAATAAAGACAGAAGACAATATGGTTATGACGAACCAAGGCCTGATGGTTATAGGGTAAAAGACGGTGAGAACAGACGTAATGGTGAAAAGTTGGACTGGGATAGGTGTTATAGATACAAGAATGGTCTTGAGAGAGACCTTTCCAATAAGTTATGGAAATGGCCATCCCATAGCAAGAATGCTAGGAAAAAACGTGACGACTGGTTTGAACAAAGACGGAGACAGTATCTGAGGTCAGGGTCAAAGAACAGAGTAGAAAACGTAAGTAGGAATTCAACTAATAAGTTGGTTGCGAATTTGACTCTTAGACAAGAAAAGAAGAAAATAGACCAAGATACTCAGACACAGATGATTGAGGTGGTAGAAGAAAACACGCAGACACCAGTTGATACAGTAGAGGAAAAAGTCCAGGTACAACCGGCTAGCAAGGTAACGAAGAGAGGTCAAACTGACTTAATAGGAATTCAGTCAAAACCAACTTACTTGACTAAGGGAGACACGGTTGAAATTAAGAAAGATAAACAGACAAGAACCAAAGACGAAAAGAGACCAAGGAGGAAAAGCGTTGGAGAAAGAAATATAAACAGTTTAATAGTCAATAAAGGTACGACGACTGGTATGTCAAGTTCCTCAGGTATAGACATTAAATTAATCCCTAAATGGTGTAGGAATGTTAGGTGTGAGGGTTCAGATTATGGAGAGAATATTTCAGGTAAAGATATGGGAGTTGTACAGAACCGGAGCATGAGGAATAGAAGTAAAAAGAAAGTCAGACGTTCTAAAGCCGACTATGGGAATAGGATCGACGTGTCTGCAGTGAACTACTACTATGAGTCTGATGAGAGAACTATTATCAGTGTGTCATCTGAAGACGAGATGGGGAAATGTAAACGTTATGTAAGGTATACAGGAAACAGTGAGCAGACCAACGCAAATAAAGGAAATACAAAGAAAGCATTTAAGAAGAATAATAATAATAGACATATAGCGGAAATTTACTCGACGACAGAAAGTGACTTAAGAAAAATTGAAGAATATATGACCTTAAGACCTGAGTACTTTAACAACAGATTAACAACAGATAGTGAAGATGACATAATTGAAGAAAGACGTACTAATGTACTGAGAGACAATGAAATACTTGGCTTGGATGCGCTCTATGGCTGTTAAAATTCTTTGGGTGAAGAAGGGCATATGGCATTGTTTTGGCTTATAGGAGGAATTGCGGGTTGAGCAGATACATATGAGCTGTCTAAAATAGACAGATGAATTTTGTTTGGTGTAGCATCACATGGTACAGGGTAGACAATAGTGTTGTTGAGGATAGAGAGTCACGACAACTGATATTCGACGTGGATACGTTATAAAGAATATCTTGTGTTTGGTTGCGGTGTAGGGAGAGTAAACAAGGTAGAAATTGAAATGTCAATTGTCCGGAATGGATAGATACAGAGAGTTAATCACGTTGAGTGATGTATAACTGGTGTGATTAAAGTAGAGTAGATTCAACACAGAATTAGTAGAGAGAGAGAGAGATAAACTAAGTATGAATGTTCGACTCAGAGCTATGACGTGATGTCTGAGATAGTTTCGCTTGGTAGTTGAGAAGTAAGTATAGTATTGTTGACAGGTGAACCGAGAGTGTCTGATGAGGAGATATAGATTGAGGAGGAATTGAGTATCCTGTGTAAAATAGCCAGTGGAGCGCAAGAGTATTTAGAATAAAAGACTGTGGAAACTGATGTTTGAAGAATACGAGGTCTTGGTGAGGGAGATGACGTAATTACATGATGCTTGTGGAGAAAGAAGAGGTGATTAAATCTGAGAAAGTGGTTGTGTGGAGAAGTATAGAATGATAGTTACGAGGTTAGTGACTCGTTGGAGTGAGGTTTGTTCTGAGAGATCGTTGATAGTGCTGGTTAGTGTATAAAAGAGATATAGCTTGCGAGAGATAATGTATAGGTTCTGACCTTTGAAAAGGAGCGAATGATTGAGAAAAGTAGAAATAAGAAAACAGTTGAATTGTGAAAGTCCTGTGGAGTAATTCGTCTGGTAATGCGTTGTTCTAGGCATGTGTAAAAATGTAGACAAACATATGTCCGTTGAGTATGGATAGAATGATGTCAGGTGATTATTAACGCTTGCATGTACGAGGCGTTTGGAAGTGATCGACACACTTAGGCTTGGTAGTTGTTGATACATGGTTGTCCAATTGTCCAGAGAGTTGAATAGCCTTCTGGTTTGCCATTTGATGATATTATACTTCCTAGGCACTTGAGACTCTTTACTTGTTTCGAGAAATGTTCGTTTAGCTGAATTGTTGTTGTTTGTTCTTCTTTGGTTATAGTCGTTGCCTCTGTTTTGCTTGTGCTAAATTGTTAAAGTAGGTGATTAGAAAGGTGTGATGTCTTTTGTTTGGAATGTGTGATCTTGGACGGAATTTATGGAAGTTGTATGACAGGTTGACGGAAAGAGAGTTCACATTCTGAATGACGTTTCATAAAACATGTTTAGTATTGTTGACAGGGACATGTCGAAGCATGAATGATTAATACTGAGAAATGAGAAAAGTGAGGTCTGTTGTCAGTAATAAGTGGTGTGGGTTGTTGTTTCTGAAAGAATCCCGATAAATAGGAAGAGGAGTGAAAGATAGTGAGGTAAACAAGATTAGTTAAATGAATGTTGGAGAACGTGTTCCGATAAGTGTGACTGGTTTAACTATCATCGCGGTGCAAGAACGCTAGGAGAGACTTGAGGATAGCTTAGAGTAGTTGTATGTTGGAAAGTAATGATACGTTAGTTAATTGCATCGAGTAGACGAGAAACTTAAAGTAGAATTAGTTGATTGGTACAGTAGACTAAGTAGATAGCATGGGTGAGGTCTATAGTAAATAGACAAAGTTTTTTGCTGGTCGTAGTAGGGTGGAGATACCGTAGTTAACGGTAATGATTAAGAAGTTGTAGTAATTCTTGGTACAAATCCAAGGGAAACAATTGGTGTGCCGAGCCACAGGTTCTATTGGTAGATAGATGACTGCTGGTACATTGAGGTAACATTGGGATAACCGTCACACTGGTAATAGATAAAATGATTTCACCTGTAGTTTACAGTGGTTGTTTAGATTTATATTCCAAATATTGGAATATGTTAGGATTTAGTTTGTAAAAGATAGAATATTGTGAGGGGAAAGAATCAATGATTGACTCCCAGAAAAAGTACGGTCATTTGTTGATTAATGATTTTTGTTGAGGGAACAAATATTGTTCTGCGTTATGATATAGTCTGTAGGTAACAGATATATATATATATATATATATATATATATATATATATATATATATATATATATATATATATATATATATATATATATATATATATATATATATATATAAATATATATTAGGGGTTAATACTTAGCATTGAGTTTTGTTTTATCTGTTATAAGAATAACGGAATAGGCATGACATGGGTGAATAGATATGTATTTCATTGGTTAGTATAAGAGACCAATGTTGATTGAATAAGTATGGTATGTTATATTATTTTTGCTTGATTTGGTCCTGTAAAATGATTGTCACTATTTGATTTTGGAATAGGATTATTGTGTTTTTAGTCTTTTGCGTACAAACTACTGGTTCCGTAAAAGAGACCAGTAGTGTTAGGTAACACTAGATATTTTCTTCTAATTTAAGTTGTTGCATGTTTTATTGTTGGGGATAAACAGTTCAAAACCTGGGGGGTATGCCATCCTGTTGTTTTATTTTGGTTGACTCATATTTTAACTTAAATTGTCTTGTATGTTGAATAAGAATTATCTTGTTTATAAATATGTTAGAAATTAGTTAAGTTAAGTTTAATTTATAAACAGTTATGATTTTGGCTAGAATAAAGGCAATACATGGGGCTTTATTTAGGACCCTTCGTTCAGAAAAGAGTTAATAAACTACTGAGAACTAGTAGAGAGACACATTCTCTTTGTGAATAATAAGCATATCCTGTTGGTGGGATTGCTGTGATAGTCAGCGTTGATAAATCAATGATATAAGGGCTGCAAAGTTGTGGAAACATATGCCATACGGGGTTACTACACAAGTAAAATGGTTATGGGGAATTTAAGTGAGCATTGATTGAATATATATGGATTGGACGCCATATTGGAGAAAAGATTAAAGTGAATAAAGCAGTGGGGTAAATGAGGGGAAAGTTTTGAACAAGGTTTCCATGGGGTCAGAAGTGAACATGGAGCCACGAGATTGTAGAAGAAGAAGTCAGTAACGTGCTGTAACAGACAATGTGAAGGCAATTAGCAAAACATGAATTGAATCCATGTTTGACTCCGAAGAATGATTAGATAGCAGTACAATAGTAAAGGGGTGTAAGTGTGTTAATGAGAAATGAACATTGTCGCTGTGGAGACAAAATGACATGGAGTTTTTGAGGGTCCGTGATATATGGACTGTATTAGAATAACGTTGATTGCAAGCAGTCACAGACATTAGTTCAGGGGTAATATATTGTTGCTGTTAATAACGGCATTAAGGGGTCGCTGAAAATTTCGGCAAGATTAAAAGGAGAAGATTAATTATGTAAGATGATGAGGGAAAGAGGTCTGACATTTGGGGAGTGAATAATATTTTTGATGGTTAGTATTTGATGCTGTAGATAGCAGCGTAAACTGTTACCATAATAAATGGTACGGTAGAAGATATAATTGTTTTAGACTTTATTACATAAAGTCTCAAATGACATAGGGGGGTAAAGGTGTGTGTGATTTAGCTAAGTGTGGTTTTTTTTTTTTTTGTAAGAAAGAGTTCTACTTCTTTGAATCTTCGGTGCGCACCGATTCTTTGTCTTTCTATCGTGTGCATGTGATTTCAGGTTAGTTGAAAGTAGAAAAGTAGTAATGTTGAGGTAATATGGTAGTATCAGAAGAGTTTTGAATTTGTTGAGTTCGTGATAAGAAGAGTTAAGCGGATTGCTTATGAAGAGAAGAAGAAGTATTTCAAAAAGGTAACCATATGTGTTATGATGTATTGTATAAAGTTGAGATTTAAATGTTATTGAGGATATGTAAATAATATATGTTATGTTTTTTTTTGAAGGGCCAGAAACGAAGAAGAAATATAACTTCATAGTGATTTGCTATCTGACACGAGGACGAGGTACAATTAGAAGGAAATATTTACTTAAGATAGAGTTAGTTTACTATGAACCCATACAAGCAAATTCACATTTATAACAACTTATCTAAATGATCTTATTAACAAAAATGTTCTCTTAGGAGTTATACTTTAATTAATTACCATCTTGATCCAAGAGAAGCGTGGATTTACGTATGTTCGTTGAAAGTTTTCCTCGTCACGGTTCACGTATAACTCAAACGTCTGGAGTTCGTATTACTCATTAGCCATCCAAACGATAACGTGACTTCAGTGATGTCCTTCTTCTAACGTCTCAGGTTTCGCCACTTTCACTTTCAGCTCCTGGTCGAGCCCCTACCAGACTTGATATTTTCTTTTCACCCGATAACAGGGCACATCTAGGCGACGTCTTGAAAACTGGTCTAGCTCAATAAAGCGATTTGAATTTGGGTCCCCTCTTCAGCAGGTCGGCAACCCAGTTTGCCCAACCACCTCCGAGGGTTCCCTATCGATATATTCGCTTTTGTTGAAAAACATTCTGATTTACTAGAGCAAACACGAGTGAAAATTTCTTCGTACTTTCCAACCAAAGGAGCAATTGGCTTGATTCTTCAGGCACCCAAGGTCACGGTTCAATGAACATAACGGCTTCTGAGTTCGCTCTAGGTAGTCTTGATACAAAGAAGGTAACCGCTCTCTCAGAACAACATTTCCATTTAATTCAAGTTGTTTATATCCGTTTGGAGATTTCTTTGCTCCTGGACCTGGAAAAATCTTAGCATGTGACTGGCTGACCTTCAAACACAAGGCAAGGTTACCAACGGCCGTAATACTTGCAGGTCAAACTTTATAATATTTTTGACAAGAATCCCGTTACTTCAAATAGTTATGATGAGAACAGCTTAGCAACACTCCATAGGCAATTATGTTATGCAGATGGCTCTATTCACAAATCTTGATATATATGCCTTTAATTTTGAAAGTGTCCGAAAAATGTTGAAATTTTGACTTTCTTACTCAATTAGATTTTGAACTTTTTGTTTAAATGAGTATCTAAAATTTTCAAGAGAAACTCAAATACTATAGACTGACATCAAGAGTGACTTTCTTACTTCACATTGTACCCGCGACAATATATCCTATCTAATCTTCTTGCTGTGTGGTGTGTTTTATTTGTATGGGTTGTTTCTCGCTTATTTGGATGTTTGTGTCTGAATGTGTCTATTAAATTGTGTGTGTCTAAAATGTTTTGCTGTGTTTCTAACTGTGTTTTGCCTTCTCCTTCCATTCTCCTCACCTATATCTTCATTTCTCCGCCTATTATATCCAATGCCTGTAAGACGCAGTTGAAATCGCCACAGAGTATGATGTTCTGCCCTCTGTATGTATGTGTGAGTAGTGTGTCAGTTCTTCATAAAATTATGGCTGGTAGTTGTAATTTGGTGGTGCATGTATGTTGACAAGAGTATATGTGTGTGAGGAGTTACTTATCGGTGTTATGCTGATTCTACCCTGGCTATCCCGATTTGTTTTTAGAATGTTCCACCTATCTGACGTTTGTAGTATGGCTGTCACAAAACCTATGTTTTGGACTGCCAAACTGAAGTGTGCATGTCTCAGTCCTAATTGTGTTGTAATTTGTGCGCCATGTATATCTGAATGTATATTTACCTCTTGTAATAGGATGAAATCTGGTTTGTATTTGTGTATGAGTGTGCAAATGTTTTGTTTTTTGTGCGTATACCGGATATATTTAAACATATTGTCTTTATGTCGTCACCCATCACAAGTATATATATTAAAAAATTAATATATTGCGTGCAACTTGACAACTGACATTAATAACTAATGTGTTTTTTAAATGTTTCTGTAATACAAAGCAATGTATATTTACAAGCTGTAATGTGTGTTTCTTTTGTTTGTGTATATTACAGAGCGTTGCCGTTTGTTAGTGTTAGGTGTCACATGTGTGAATAAAACAAATACATACATATATACAGTTATGATAATATGACATTTATGGCATAGTGCATGTAAACACACATGCCTTGCATATGCTTCATTTCCACTTCCTCAAGCGGAATGTATGTAACACCTGTCCATCTCTCCTCTCTCTCTCTCTCTCTCTCTCTCTCTCTCTCTCTCTCTCTCTCTCTCTCTCTCTCTCTCTCACACACACACACACACATTTTATCTTGATCTATCTCATGCCTTCTGGAGACAGCAGTACATTGAATGCCTTTAGCCTGGGCAATAAACTTTAAATTATCATTCCCATTAAAATGTGGCTTCTTTGTAATTTCTGGGTCACTTGGCTACCGAGGTGAAGGTTCACATTGTTGATGTTGTTGGCCTGATGTCAAATTACAGGATTACGCTCTAGTGCCCTGTAAATGTCCTTGACCCCTGTTGTTTGGGGGACAAGAATCGGGGATTTAAAACTAGCAATTAGAGTCTATGGCCTGTCCCCTGGGAGATAATTGGAAGGACTTAAAATATGACCACTACCAGCCACTTTAGCTTATTTGGGTACTTAAAGGGCTCATTTATTTTGTTTATACATGGTGATGCATATTTTTTTTTCTTTTCAACCATATCATTACCATATAACATCATTTTAATACTTGAGATATTGCCTTGGTTTAAAGGCTGTTACACGCGCACGCGCGCGCACACACACACACACACACACACACACACACACACACACACACAAACACACACTCACACATGCGCGTGCAAATACATGCACCACACTCACACACACACACACACACACCCACCCAGACGCATACATATGTTACTGCCAACGACACAGACACACGTTCACTATATATTTCATGTTGCACATTCAAATATAATAATGGGAAAATTATTAATAATGGTAGCAATAGTAATAAAAGTATTAATAATAATAATAATAATAATAATAATAATAATAATAATTGTAAGATTTTTAATACCGTCAATAGACACATTTACAGTTGTGGTATCTCTCACGATGTTCTTTATAATAACTGAGTGAGATGGTCGTTGTCTAGGTTACACTGCTCCTTGTATGTCATTACAGAGTGTCAGTTGAGCTAGCCTCCTGTCTCATAATACAACTCAACCCCGCGGTGCACATCCACCAGTCATTAAACAAGATTGAGTTGGCGCACATAATCCTTTAATGCAGAAAGAACACGGACAAACGGAACATAATTCTATATCCAGAAACAATATAATCCATAGAATATATATCCTCCTCACAACTTAATCAGCACACGTCACTGCCTTCTCACGGCCATATTAATCTCCAATTCACAAGACAGTTATCCAGCTACTATCCACGGCTGGATCTCATACAATACAACCCACTTTTGGTTCAGGCTTCCATTAACTATCCAACCCCCACTGGGTTTTAGGCCTGCATTCAAAATTAGGAGAACACCACAGGACGGAGATCTCTATCTAACTCCCGCTCCTCTCCTTAGACTACCGAACCCTCGGAGTCCAAAACATCCACTGTCCCAAAAGCTATCCGACCCGCAGTCGGTCTCAGCTCCAACTCCCCTTCCAGTCTTCTGACTTCGCACAAAACTTAACAGTCTCTCACCCCATCCACCCTGGGGTCTGCATCCACCCTCACCATTATTTCTCATGGCTGGTAGTTTTTCTCGTAGCCCGGCTACAAGTCACTCACTTCAATGTCAATGACCCAGGCATAAGTCAGTATCCTTTGTTTAAAACAAGTTATTTGCTTCTTCTGTAATATGTGCTGTCTTCAGGCAAAACTCTTACGGGATTTTCGCTTGTGGGGCTAAGGTTAGAATGTTTGAGACTTTTTGTTGATAAAGTTGTTGGACAATTTCTTTATTGATTGTTCTGTAATTGTATAATGCTTTGTTTCTTATTGTCCATATAAGATGTCTGTACTCTGCCAATAGAACAAGTAGCTTTGTGTGTATGTCTTGTGTGGAGTAAAGAATGGAATTTATCATTATTACTTTGTAAACATCTGTTCTTTGTTTCGTATGAGTGTTTAGGATATTTTGTAGGAGATTTCTTGTTGGCATGATTGTGTCGCATTCATAATAGATGTGCTCTTCTGATCCTTCGACGTTCCGTCTACAAAGCTGACACTGTAGTATTTGTTTAGTTATTTTTGCTGTTCTCTCTGTTGTTGGGGTCATGCTGTAAACAAGCCTATATGTGATCTCCTTTGCTTTTGGGGTAATCTGCTTGTTGTGAATATTAGAGAAAATTTCGGTATAATCTTTTATGAAATATCTATGTCCTCTTTTAATTCTGAGGTGTACTGGAGTTGTTTGTAATTTAACTAAATGCCTGTAAATTGTATGGGTTTTCTTGTGTAGTAATTTTTCATGTCCTTTAATAGCTGAAAAACATGTTTTCTAAAATGTTGGGAGAGTGCCAAAGTAATGTGAGGATGAATTCCTAATAGGTTTTAAATAAGATAGACTAATGCCAATGTAATAGTGTGCTAAAGGGTGTTTTTCTGGGTGTTGTAGGATTTTCGCCTACGTGTTTGATCCTAAGTGCTTGTATTTTGGTTGTTATGTCTTGGAGGGCGATACCTGCATCTCTTTTGTCTTGCATGAGTGTAGTATGTTTGATACTGTAGATTGTGCTGCCAAACACAAAGCGTCTAATATCTTTGTTTATGCTTGTGACAGTCTGACATGGGGGGGGGGGGGTCTAGGACTGTACACAGATATAGTATTTTTGGAATTATATATGTATTAACAATGGTACTTCTACCAAATATGGTAGTTGTTTTGTATTTGTACCTCTGTAACATATCTGTTATTTTCTTCTCTATATTTTGCAATGTGTCTTTGTTTGTCTGATTTGATTGACATGGGAAGACTTCCGTACAATTTTATAAGATTGTTTGACGTTAAGTCAAATGGAAAATCCGCCTTATTTTTCCATTTGCCTAAACCCATTATAGTAGATTTGTGGACGTTTAATTTTGCCTCACTCCTTTTGTAGAAAAGCGAGAACGTTTCCAAAATGATCCGTACAGATTTCTCAGTTGTCGGAAAGAAAATGGTATCGTCCGCATAAGCACGCAGCTTTTGTTCACCCTTCCCTGGTATGAACGTACCCCTGATATTGTCGTCCTGTCATATCTTTTCTAGAAGTGGCTCTAGAGCGACAACATACAGTAATGGGGTCAAGGGACATCCCTGTCTCACTGACCTAGTCAATCTGAAAGAATTAGTTAGGGTATTGTTTAATAGAATCCGGCTTTCCGGTTTCAAATATAAAATTTTGACCCATGTCCGAAAATAATTTTCCACATTGCAGTGTGAGAGAGTTATGTGGAGGTATGAGTGAGATATTCTGTCGAATGCTTTATCTTGATCTAAAGAGAGAATTGAGGACTGAGGTCGTTGATGATGTCCCTTATGAAGTGTGTGTGTTGCTGGATATTGCGGTGTTGCACACTACATTGCTGGTCTTCATGAATGAGAGATGCCATTACTGGTTTCAATTTATTCGTCATAGCCTTTGTTAAATCTTGTAATCTATGTTTAAAAGCGAAATCGGTCTGTAACTCTTTAAAAGTGTCTTGTCGGTGTTCTCCTTCGGAATAAGAGTGATGTAAGACGTGTTGAAACTGGATGGGAGTTCTCGTTTGTGGAAAGATTCAGAGAATACTGTTAATAAAATGGGACCTAGAAGAGTAAAGAATAACTGATAGATTTCAGCGGTACTACCGTCAGGGCAAGGCGATTTGCCTTTCTGCATTCCGTGAACCGCTTGTGTTATATCTGTTAGTGCTAATTCAGTATCTAGTGTTAGTTTCTGTTCCTCTGTAAGTTGTTTTGTGAATTTCATAAAGTTTTCTTGTACGTGCACCTGTGTGTTTTCCTTTATGTAAAGGTTCTTATAATAATCTTCAAAGGCCGAGGCTATCTGTTGTGGCTCGACTTATATATTTCCTTCCCTGTCAATTATCTGGCCTATCTGTCTGCTGCGCTGAATGTTTTGCTCTAAAGCTAGGTATTGTTTACTCATTTTTTCTTGTAATGCTATGATGTGTGTCGAAGTTTTGTCTGTAGTAAGAGCTTAATTGCATTTCCCAATACTTTTGCTTGTTGTAATTTTTGCATCTGTATTACTGCTTCTAGTGTTTGAGTTCTCTCTCGCATAGTTTGTTTTAGTATTTCCCAGAGTTCTCGTGCATTACCCTTTTGTATATCGCTTGTGTATGTGAGGATCAGTTTTGTTATGCAATCTACATAGTCCTGATTTTGTAAAAATGTGCTGTTAAAAATTTCCAATGGGGAGATCTTTTAAGATGTAGTGTTACTTGTACTGTGTTTATTGTTGCAACTACAGCCTTATGGTCTGTGAAGTTCAGTGTCTCCTGTAAATGCTTGACTTGTGTTATATGATGTGTTATCGGCGCATAAATTCTATCTAATCGCGCTGCTCTGTTATGCGCATTGTTTGTGTGTGTTGTACCTGTTCCACGGGGATGTGTCTGCCTGTATGCGTCTGTTAGCCCATGAATATCTGAAATTGTTTGCAATGTGTCTAATTGATGTTCCTCCTCCCCTGTTGTGTGTCTAATTTGCATTCTTATATTTCAATGCATCCTCCATTTATAAGGTCATGCGCCGAAAGTACGCAATTAAAATTACCCCCTAAAATTGTGTTGTGACTCCGATATGAGCGTGATAATAAATTTTCTAGTGTTTGGTAGAAGAACGGCTGATTTCTGTAGTCAGGCGGTGCGTGCATGTTAACAATTGTGTATTTATGTATGTTATTTCCCACCTGTACTATAGCTATCCTACCCTGGCAGTCTCTGTCCTTCTCTATAATCTGCCACCTGTCCGATGTCTGTATTATTGCTGTACCCAATCCGCTATGTGAGTACTAAGACTAAAACATGAGTGTCTTAGACATAAGCATGTTGTGATATATGATGCGTGTTCGTCGGTGTTAACGTTAGTTTCCTGTATGAGTATAAAATCAGATTTATATTTTTGTATGAGTGGTATAAGATGATTAATTTTGGATCTTATACCTCGAATGTTAATACAATACTCATTATTTTAATTTCCGCTGTCATTTTTATTGTAATATAAGAAACGGTTGAGTATAATTTTTTTTCTTGTTTCAAACTGTCTGTATTCATGTTATCATTTCTGGAGATATTCAGTAGATTCCTTCACCAAGCTTGAAATGTCTACCTGATCGTTCGGGTCCACATGACTGACGGACGTCAGTCACAGCGATTGGGCAATCTTGAGCATAGGCCTACGATGGGTGACGGAGTGGTAGTCTGTTGTGATAATTTTGCTGTGTCCAGTGTGTACCACGTGGTTACACACCCGCTTCACACGCCAGTGATCCGGGGCTTGTTTCCGGATCCGTTTAGGGATATGCACTACTGACGAGCTCAAACGAGAGCGAAACTCGAGTATAGTGCTTCCATATTGACGTAGATAGGTCTTAGGTTCATGCCAGAGTGCGATCAGCGTTGCCAGTGGTGGGCTGTGCTCAATATTTAAATATCTAAGTCAATAACGAGGCATGGAGAAGAATCTGACAGGTTTCTTTGTCGTGGTGGTGTGTTAATATTATCACTATCTCTTCCGGTTGCCCCGTCTTGTCGTTATCTGTTCAGTATAATTACTTACGCATTTCTTTTTGTTTGACCTGTTCGCTTCAGGCGGTGTAGGGTAGTCGTGGTTGTTGAGGGGCGTCAGCGTGGTAACAGGTGATTGGCGGGCTCGAGGTGTTGAGCTCTCCCCGTCAGACAGGCTCTTGGTTGTGCGTCCCCTTTTCCGACTGACCAGCTGGAAACCGTCTTAATCCTCCTTACTATGTTGATCTGTCTGGGAGTTCGAGGTGACTTTTTGTGCCAATCTAGGTCCCTTCTGGGTTTGTACTTTGGCCGGACATGTATTACTCCAGTGGGAGTCTTCCCCACAGACTGTACACACCGTATGGCGCCCCGGAACTGTGATGAAGAGACGGTGTAGCTTGTATTCTACCCCGTCCAGCTCCATGTCCACGTAATGTGGCAGAGGTTCTATTGGGTTGCATAGAAGTAACCACTTGTCCGTGCTGTTTTTAAGTTTATGCACTTCCGCATTTATATCTCCCGAAATATCCGCGGCTATTTGCTTCACTGTCTCAATCTTTGCGGTTGTAGGCATCCAGTGAATCATAGCCTTGGTCTTTTCCTTCTCTATGTTTTCGATTACAATAGTTAATTTAGATCCTGCAGTTCATGATTCATCCCCTGAAGCCGATCATAATGAGCCGCCTTTGCTTCCGGTGTCAGCGTAGCGTACCATCTTTTAGGGTCCTCAAAACGGTAGATGGAATTTATCCCTTCCCTACCGATCCCGCAAGGCCCCCTAAAGATGCTCGCCATCAGCGAATAGTTGAACCGGAATACATGAGGTCCTGATATAGAATACACAAGTGTGGTTGCTTGGTGGAACGCTCCTCCCTCGAAACCTTCACTCGTGTTGACTTTGACACGTTTTACAATTTGGTTTTCCATCTTATATAATCCGTGACAGAGGAAATCTTTAATACAGATTTACACGTGGTGAAAGCAATCGAAAACACTTCCACAAAATTGAAATCACTGATATGTTTGAATAATCCGTGACAGAGGAAATTTTAATCCAGATCTACACGTGGTGAAAAACTATCGAATTCACTTCCACAAAATTAATATCACTTCTTCTTCTTCTTCTTCTTCTTCTTCTTCTTCTTCTTCTTCTTCTTCTTCTTCTTCTTCTTCTTCTTCTTCTTCTTCTTCTTCTTCTTCTTCTTCTTCTTCTTCTTCTTCTTCTTCTTCTTCTTCTTCAGCGTTCCGAGCCATTGAGGTTCTTTGGCTCTGAAACCTGGAGTACAACGAAAGGAGACGAAGCCTTGTTACAAACCTTTGAGAAAAAATTTTTAAGACGCATCTTTGGACCCATTAGGGATACACAAAGTGGAGAGTGGAAAAGAAGAAGTAACAAAGACGTTTATGATCTGTTTAAGTCCCCGCTAATCACTGGTATCATGAAGGTTAATAGACTACAATGGCTGGGGCATATAGAAAGAATGGAAGATAATAGGGAAACAAAACTCGCTTACACTCAGGAAATAAATGACCGTAGACCCCGAGGTAGACCAGGAAGACGGTGAAGAGATAATGCATATACAGACCTACAAGCACTTGGAATCAATGACTGGCAAGAGAAGGTCCACCAGAGAAACCAATGGAGACGGATTGTATCTGCAGCAAAGAACCTCAATGGCTCCGAACGCCGAAGAAGAAGATATGTCGTAAGATAAATATCTGATCTATCTGTTTTGTCTAAAACCCGCCTGATAGTCACCTAATATGTATTCTGAATATGGTTTTAGTCTATTTAGTAGTACTGCGGATAGTATCTTATAGCTTATTGACAGTAGTGATATTCCTCTATAATTTTCACACTGGAACTTGTCTCCTTTCTTAAAGATAGGTATCAGTAATGACTCTTTCCAGTCATGGGGTAATTCTTCAGTCCTGCAGATTTTTATTATTAGTTCGTATAGCTTTAGATGTAATTCATGGCCACCTGCCTTTATACATTCAGCAGCAATTCCATCAGCCACAGTTGCCTTATTGTTTTTACGTCGTGTGATTACATATAGGACTTCTTCAAATGCAGGTTCTTCAATTTGTGGTTCACACGTTAGAACCTCTTCCTGTGGGAAAGTGTTACTTGGAGTTTCACAATTTAGTAATTCAACAAAGTATTCTTTCCATGTGTTGCACATTTCCTCATTGGTATTTATCATATTCCCATTTTTGTCTTTTAAACCATATGTGTTGTGTTGGTGCACTCGTTTCATTGACTTCAGTTCTTTAAAAAAAAACCTTCTGGATTCTTCAATATCACTGATATGTTTAAATAATGCGTGAAATAGAAAATCTTTAATCCAAATTCTACACGTAGTAGGAGAGATTGAAACAAGAAAACGAAAGTGTCATTACAAAAAAAAATATCTTTGATTGAGTATTAAAATCATTGCAAAGTGTATTGTTCGTGTTTTTACAGAGCGTTGCATGTGGACGTGTAGGTGACATATGCGCAAATTTACAAAACTTATTATATATTGGAACACATCGTTATATGTTACACCAATTATCTGAACTATATATTTCATTGGGTAAACTATCAACTCAACTCAACTCGGATATGAATTGTCCCGTTCAACTGTTCTGATAACTTGTTGTATTTGAGGCCTACATTGTGTAGCTTGTTTTAAATCTTTCGTAGATCTGGCTGCTTGTTATCAGCTTCCTGGTTTCTGCTTTTGTTTTTTAAACCTTTATTTCATACGAAGCAATGTATATTTACACGGTGTAATGTGTGTTTCTTTTGTTTGTGTATATTACAGAGCCTAGCCGTTTGTTAGTGTTAAGTGTGACATTGTGAATAAAACAAATACATACATATATAAAGTTGTGATAATATGACATTTATGGCATAGTGCATGTAGATACACATTCCTTGCATATGCTTCACTTCTACTTTCGCAAGCGGAATGCATGTAACACCTGTCCATCTCTCTCTCTCTCTCTCTCTCTCTCTCTCTCTCTCTCTCTCTCTCTCTCTCTCTCTCTCTCTTTCTCTCTCTCTCTCTCACACACACACAAACACACACACACACACACATACACACACAAAATCTCGTGCTTTCTGGAGACCGCAGTACATTAACTGCCCCGCGCTTGGACAATAAACTTGAAACTATCATTTCCATTAAAATGTGGCTTCTTTGTAATTTCTGGGTCACTTAGCTATAATAATAATAATAATAATAATAATAAATAATAAGTCTTTATTTTCAAAGGGGTAAGAATTGGGCACGCATGCCCGTCTGACATTCTGCCCTTCTTCTCTATTTCCTCTCATACATTCTTTCATTCAACATCACTTATGAAGCAACTTTTGACAACAAAAGAACATTAAAACGCCTGAAAAATAATCAATAACAAATGACTCACTGAGGCAGTGTTTAACATGGGCATTATAAATACCTAAGGAGGGTGTAACGTGCCATACATAAGGGAATGTTTTTTGGCTAGTTGTCGTTTGAGATAAGTTACCATTATTGTCTTTTTTGTGTTATTTGTTATGGGGGCATGTAGTCTGTACTAAGGTAGTGTTCAAACAGGTTGCGAATGTATGTATCATGATTGGTGGTGTCTTTGATTTCTTGTGGAAGATTGTTCCACAACTGAGCGGCAGAGTATGCTAAGCTTGTTTTATATAAGTCTATCCTAGGTTTAGGGACATGAAGTATATTTAGTCGTTCGCTATGTCTAGCATTATATTTAAACAATGGCCAAAGGTAGCTTGGAGCATTTTGAAATAGGATTTTGTGAATTAGTTTGGTCTTATTAAAAAGCAGGCGCTTGTGGAGTGGCAGTAACCGGAGACGTTTATATAGGTTAGATGTGTCGGTAAGCTTTTCACCATTTATTAAACGCACTGCCCTTTTCTGGAGTGAATATAGGCGTTTTGTTATTGATTTGGAGCATCCATCCCAGACTGTGGAGCAGTAATCAATATGTGTTTGTATATGAGAAGTATAGAATATCTTTCTTGTGTTTTCGTCAAGGAAATTTTTAATTTTGGCAAGTTGGTATACTTTTTTGGCTATTTGTTTAACCAGAGCATGAACATGTGAGTTAAAAGTTAGATTTTGATCTATGATAACACCCAGTGTCTTGTGCTCGGTGACACTTTCTACAGGCGTGCTGCCAATGTGCAGCTGAAGAGTTCTCTGCGAGTTTAGAGTGTGAAGTCTTTGCCTGGTTCCTATTAACATAGACTTTGTTTTAGTAATGTTAATTTGCATGCGGTTTGCATGACTCCAGTTAACTACACTATTTATTTCCTGTTGCAAGGATAATTCTAGCACATTACGATCAACAGCGTTTGTATATACTGTGCAGTCATCAGCAAATAGATCGCAGGACGACGACAGATTTAATGGAAGATCATTTATATAAATGGCAAATAATAGAGGGCCAAGAATAGACCCCTGAGGTACTCCAATATTAATGGTAATGGCTTGAGATAAAACTTTATTGTGTGATACTACTTGCTTTCTGTCTAATAAGAATGATTTTATTAATGTCACTATATTAAAACTTACTTTCATTGTTTCTAGTTTTTTAATTAGAATAGTATGATCTATCATATCGAATGCTTTCCTAAAGTCTATAAACACCGCTCCACATAGAGTATTGTTGTTAATATTTTGATGCCAGTTTTCTATCATGTTTGTTAGTGCCGTATGGCAAGAATATTTTGGCCGAAATCCTGACTGACTGTCAACTATCAGTTTATGGCGAACTAAGTGATCTAGTGTTGTTTTGTGGATGTGCTTTTCTAGCGGTTTGGATAATGAGGATAATATGGAAATTGGTCTATAATTACTCATGAGACGATCGTCTAGAGGACCAGCTTTTAAATGAGGATACACTTTAGCGATTTTAAAGGCTGATGGGAAGTGACCTCTGGTTAGACATTGATTATATATAAAAGTTAGTGACTCGCAGATCGCCGGTGCAGCATGGCGAAGGATCCGACTACTAATTCCATCTAGCCCTGATGAGTTATTGTTTTTTAGATTACGGAGATGAGTAAATACTTCAGTTGTCGTCATTTGTGGTATGTTGGAGGAAATGTGTCCATAGCATTTGTTCTCACAGAATGATGATAATAAAGATATGTCATGAGGCGCATCTGGTATTGCAGCCTTCAGTTGGTTTATGTCGGGCTGAAAGTATCTACTGAATTGATCACATGTAACCTGATTTGATGATAGCTTCACCTCGGTAGCTGTATTTTGGTTGTTATGTACTTGGAGGGCGATACCTCCATCTGTTTTGCCTTGCATGAGTGCAGTATGTTTGATACTGTAGATGGTGCTGCCAAACACAAAGCGTCTAATCTCACACTAACGAAACGTCTAATGAAAGTGTCATTTAAAAAAAAAACTTTATTTCATACAAATCAATGTGTATTTACAAGTTGTAGTGAGTGTTTCTTTTGTTTGTGTATATTACAGAGCGTTGCCGTTTGTTAGTGTTAAGTGTGACATTGTGAATAAAACTTATATACATACATATATACAGTTATGATAATATGACATTTATGGCATAGTGCATGTAGATATACATTCCTTGCATATGCTTCACATCCACTTCCGCAATCGGAATGCATGAAACACCTGTCCATCTCTCCCTCCCCTTCTCTCTCTCTCTCTCTCTCTCTCTCTCTCTCTCTCTCTCTCTCTCTCTCTCACACACACACACACAGACACACAATCTCGTGCTTTATGGAGACCGCAATACATTAAATGCCCCGCGCTTGGACAATAAACTTTAAACTATCATTTCCATTAAAATGTGGCTTCTTTGTAATTCCTGGGTCACTTAGCTACCGAGGCGAAGGTCGTTGGTGTTGTTGCCTGATGACAAAATACAGGGTGACGCTCTAGTCCACGATATCTTTTGTTTGGGGGACAAGAATCAGGGATTACCACTAGTAATTAAAGTCCATATCCTGTCCCCAGGGAGATAATTGGTCCAAAGTTGTGATAGTGTCTGGGTTTCATATACAATGGGAAGGACTTAAAACCTGGCCACTAAAAGCCACCTTAGCTTACTGGGTACTTAAAGGGCTCATTCAATTTGTTTATACGTGGTGGTGCATATTTTTTCTTTTGAAACATATCATTACCATATAACATCATTTTAATACGTGGGATACCGACTTGGTTTAAAGGCTGCTACACGCGCGCACGCGCGCGCGCACACACACACATACACACACACTCATACACATTCGCGTGCAAATTCATGCACCACACACACACACACGCACCCACTCTTGCATCCACACACAGACACATACACATGTTACTGCAAATGGCACAGACACCCATCCACAATATATTTCATGTTGCACATTCAAATATAACAATGGGAAAATTAATAATAATATTAGCAGTAATAATAATAATATTATTAATAATAATAATATAATTGTAAGATTATTAACACCATCAATAAACACATTTACAGTTGTGGTATCCTTTGTTTAAAACAAGTTATTTGCTTCTTCTGTAATATGTGCTGTCTTCAGCCAAATCTTTTACGAGATTTGCGCTTGTGGGGCTAAGATTAGAATGTTTGCGACTTTTTGTTGATAAAGTTGTTGGACAATTTCTTTGTTGATTGTTCTGTAATTGTATAGTGCTTTATTTCTTAATGTCCATATAAGATGTCTGTACTCTGCCAGTAGAACAAGTAGCTTTGTGTGGATGTCTTGTGTGGAGTAAGGAATGGAATTTATCATGATTGCTTTGTAAACATCTGTTCTTTGTTTGGTATGAGTGTTTAGGATGCTTTGTAGGAGATTTCTTGTTGGCATGATTGTGTTGCATTCGTAATAGATGTAATCTTCTGATTCTTGGACGTTCCGTCTACAAAGCTGACACTGTAGTATTTGTTTAGTTATTTTTGCTGTTCTCTCTGTTGTTGGGGTCATGCTGTAAACAAGCCTATATATAATCTCCTTTGCTTTTGGGGTAATCTGCTTGTTGTGAATATTACAAACAGTTTCGGTATAAACTTTTATGAAATATCTATGTCCTCTTTTAAATCTGAGGTGTACTGGAGTTGCTTGTAATTTAATTAAATGCCTGTAGATTGTATGTGTTTTCTTGTGTAGTAATTTTTTGTGTCCTTTAATGGCTGAAATACATGTTTTGTAGAACGTTGGGAGAGTGCCAAAGTAATGTGAGGATGTATTCCTAATAGGTTTTTAATAAGATAGCCTAATTCCAATGTAATAGTGTGCTAAAGGGTGTTTTTCCGGGTGTTGTAGGATGTCACCTACGTGTTTGATCCTAAGTGCTTGTATTTTGGTTGTTATATCCTGGAGGGCGACCTCCATCTTTTTTGTCTTGCATGAGTGTGGTATGTTTGATACTGTAGATGGTGCTGCCAAACACAAAGCGTCTAATCTCTTTGTTTATGTTTGTGACAGTCTGATGTGGAGGGTCTAGGACTGTGCACAGATATAGTATTTTTGGAATTATATATGTATTAACAATGGTACTTCTACCAAATATGGTAGTTGTTTTGTATTTGTACCTCTGTAACATATCTGTTATTTTCTTCTCTAGATTTTGCCAAGTGTCTTTGAGTGTCTGATTTGGTTGACATGGGAAGACTATTCCGTACACTTTTATAAGATTGTTTGATATTAAGTCAAATGGAAAATCCGCTTTATTTTTCCATTTACCTAAGCCCATTATAGTAGATTTGTGGACGTTTAATTTTGCCCCACTCCCTTTGCCGAAAAACGAGAACGTCTCCAAAATGATCCGTACAGATTTTTCAGTTGTCGGAAAGAAAATGGTATCGTCCGCATATGCACGCAGCTTTTGTTCACCCTTCCCTGGTATGAACGTACCCCTGACATTGTCGTCCTATCGTATCTTTTCTAGAAGTGGCTCTAGAGCGACAACGTACAGTAATGGGGACAAGGGACATCCCTGTCTCACTGACCTAGTCAACCTGAAAGAATCGGTTAGGGTATGGTTTAATAGAATCCGACTTTCCGGTTTCAAATATAAAATTTTGACCCATGTCCGAAAATAATTTCCCACGTTGCAGTGTGAGAGAGTTTTGTGGAGGTATGAGTGAGATATTCTGTCGAATGCTTTTTCTTGATCTAAAGAGAGAATTGAGGACTGACAGTTTTTCAGATGTGTGTAGTTGATGATGTCGCTTATGAAGTGTGTGTGTTGCTGGATATTCCGGTGTTGCACACTACCTTGCTGGTCTTCATGAATGAGAGATACATTACTGGTTTCAATTTATTCGTCAAAGCCTTTGTTAATATCTTGTAGTCTACATTTAAAAGCGAGATCGGTCTTTAAAAGTGTCTTGTCGGTGTTCTCCTTCGGAATAAGAGTGATATATGACGTGTTGAAACTGGATGGGAGTTCTTGTTTTTGGAAAGATTCAGAGAATATTGTTAGTAAAAGGGGACCTAGAAGAGGAAAGAAAAACTGATAGAATTCAGCGGTAATACCGTCAGGGCCTGGCGATTTGCCCTTCTGCATTCCATGAACCGCTTGTTCTATATCTGTTAGTGTTAATTCAGTATCTAGTGTTAGTTTCTGTTCCTCTGTGAGTTCTTTTGTGAATTTCATAAAGTGTTCTTGCACGTTCGCCTGTGTGTTTTCCTCTGTATAAAGGTTCTTGTAATAATCTTCAAAGGCTAAGGCTATTTTTTGTGGCTCGACTTGTATATTTCCTTCCCTGCCAATTATCTGGCCTATCTGTCTGCTGCGCTGTATGTTTTGTTCTAAAGCTAGGTATTGTTTACTCGGTATCTCTTGTGTGATAGTTTTTAACTTTGTTCGCAGTAAAGCCCTCTGAAATCGATGATGTCTGTGGAGATATAATTCTTCCTGTAATGCTATGATGTGTGGTGAATTTTTGTCTGTCTGTAGTAAGAGCTTAATTACATTTTCCAATACTTTTTCTTGTTGTAGTTTTTGCTTGTGTATTACTGCTGCTAGTGTTTGTGTTCTCTCTCGTATAGTTTGTTTAAGTTTTTCCCAGAGTTCTCGCGCATTACCCACTGGTATATCGCTTGTGTATGTGAAGATCAGTTTTGTTATGCATTCTACATAGTCCTGATTTTGTAAAAGTGTGCAGTTCAGTTTCCAATGGGGAGATCTTCTAAGATGTGGTGTTGCTTGTACTGTGTTTATTGTTGCAATTACAGCCTTATGGTCTGTGAAGTTCAGTGTCTCCTGTAAATGCTTGACTTGTGTTAAATGATGTGTTATGGGCACATATATCATATCTAATCGCGCTGTTCTATTATGCGCATTGTTTGTGTGTGTTGTATCTATTCCATGGAAATGCATCTGCCTGTATGCGTCTGTTAGCCCATGGATATCTAAAATTGTTTGCAGTGTGTCTAATTGATGTTCCTCCTCCCCCATTGTGTGTCTAATTTGCATTCTTACATCTCCATTTATAAGGTCGTGCGCCGAGAGTACGCAGTTAAAATCACCCCCTAGAATGATGTTGTGACCCCGATATGAGCGTGATAATAAATTTTCCAGTGTTTGATAGAAGAGCGGCTGATTTCTGTAATCAGGCGGTGCGTGTATGTTGACAATTGTATATTTATTTATGTTATTTCTCACCTGTACTATAGCTATCCTACCCTGGCAGTCCCTGTCCTTCTCTATAATCTGCCAGCTGCCCGATGTCTGTATTATTGCTGTACCCAATCCGATATGTTGAGTACTAAGACTAAAACATGAGTGTCTTAGACCTAAGCATGTTGTGATATATGATGCGTTTCGTCGGTTTTAACGTTAGTTTCCTGAATGAGTATAAAATCAGGTTTATATTTTTGTATGAGTGGTATAAGATGATTAATTTTGGATCTTATACCTCGAATGGTAATACTCATTATTTTAATCTCCGCTGCCATTTTTGTTGTAAAATAAGAAACGGTTGAGCATAATTATGTTTCTTGTTTCAAACTGTCTGTATTCATGTTATCATTTCTGGAGATAGTCAGTAGATTCCTTCGCCGGGCTTGAAATCTCTAAGTCAATAACGAGGCGTGGTGAATAATCTGACAGGTTTCTTTGTCGTGGTGGTGTGTTAATATTATCACTGTCTCTTCCGGTCATGGCGCTGGTCGTTATCTGTTCAGTATAATTACTTACACATTTCTTTTTGTTTGACCTGTGCGCTTCAGGCGGTGTAGGGTAGTCGTGGTTGTTTAGGGGCGGCAGCGTGGTAACAGGTGTTTGGCAGGCTGGAGGTGTCGAGCTCTCACCGTCAGACAGGCTCTTGGTTGAGCGTCCCCTTTTCCGACTGACCAGCTGGAAACCGTCTTCATCCTCCTTATCCTTACTATGTTGAACTATCTGGGAGTTCGAGGTGACTTTTTGTGCCAGTCTAGGTCCCTTCTGGGTTTGTACTTTGGCCGGACATTTATTACTCCAGTGGGAGTCTTCCCCACAGACTGTACACGCCGTACGGCGCCCCGGAACTGTGATGAAGAGACGGTGTAGCTTGTCTTCTACCCCGTCCAACTCCATGTCCACGTAATGTGGCAGAGGTTCTTTCGGGTTGCACAGAAGTAACCACTTGTCCGTGCTGTTTTTCAGTTTATGCACTTCCGCGTTTATATCTCCCGAAATATCCGCGGCTATTTGCTTCACTGTCTCAATCTTTGCGGTTGTAGGCATCCAGTGAATCATAGCTTTGGTCTTTTCCTTCTCTATGTTTTCAATTACAATAGTTACTTTAGGATCCTGCAGTTCATGCTTCATCCCGTGAAGCCGTTCATAATGAGCCGAGTTTGCTTCTGGTGTCAGCGTATCGTACCATCTTTTAGGGTCCTCAAAACGGTAGATGGATTTTATCCATTCCCTACCGATTCCGCAAGGCCCCCTCAAGACGCTCGCCATCAGCGAGTAGTTGAACCGGAATACATGAAGTCCTGATATAGAAAACACAAGTGTGTTCGCTTGATGGAACGCCCCTCCTTCGAAGCCTTCAATTGTGTTGACTTTGACACGTTTTACAATTTGGTTTTCCATCTTCGATAATCCGTGACAGAGGAAACCTTTTATACGGAAGCACAGATACAGATACTTTTTTTTTTCTTTTCAATTCAATTAGTTTATTCCTCACATCAAAAATAATACACCATAGCTTGATGTGATAGAACCGCAGATTACTTCTTCTCCTTGCCGGCACCAACTTTGGTCTTTGCGGTACCTCTCACTTTCTTCTGTCTGTTCTTTCTTTCCTTCCTCTGCTTTCTGCCTGTTCTCTTTATTTCTAGCAATCCATGTCGTGCTAGTCTGTATTTAGGCTCAAATTTCTTGGCCTTGTCCAAGGTGTCATAAACCAAGGCAAATCCAGTAGTTTTACCACCTCCAAAGTTTGTCTTGAACCCAAAGCAAAAGACAACATCTGGTGTGACTTTGTACATCTTGGCGAGCTTTTCTCTGATTTCTGTTTTAGGAAGAGTGGCTCTGCCTGGATGAAGTACATCAACCACCATCTGCTTTCTGCTAAGCAGCCTGTTGGTCATGTACTTCCTAGTTCTAACAGCAGCTACGCTGTCAACCATGTTTACGCTTTGTGGTACAATCGGAAAAGATACAGATACAGATTTTTTTTTCCAACGTTTATTTCATACAAAGCAATGTATATTTGCAAGGTGTGTTTCTTTGTTTGTGTATATTACAAAGCGTTGCCGTTTGTTAGTGTTATGTGTCACATGCGTTAATAAAACAAATACATGCATATACAGTTATGATAATATAACATTTATGGCATAGTGCATGTAAACACACATTCCTCGTTTCATTTCCATCTCCACAAGTGGAATGCATGTTACACCTGTCCATCTCTCTCTCTCTCTCTCTCTCTCTCTCTCTCTCTCTCTCTCTCTCTACACACACACACACACACACACACACACACACACACACACACACACACATTCAGTCTTGATGTATCTCTTGCTTTCTGTAGATAATAGTACATGTATTTCCGTGATCTTTACATTTTCATTATATTCAAAATTGTGGCTTCCCAATTTATTTATTTATGTGTGTGTGTGTGTGTGTGTGTGTGTGTGTGTGTGTGTGTGTGTGTGTGTGCGGGGGGGGGGAAAATTTCCATATGCATATATTAATATAAATACCTGTATATCAACACAAAGCCATAATTATATTTACATAAATACCTACACGAATTCACCCATACATGGCTACCCATATATAAATACCATACATGTTAACCTTTTGTATTCTACAACAATGTTTATATTCGTACTGGGGAATCGCGTTGAATTTAGGCAAAGAGCAAACCGCTGAACGCAGAAAATGCCTAGAGACCACCAGCCACAAAACGGTCTTACAGCGGACACGCAGCCAGTTTTCACACAGCCTTTGTGTGCCTAGGCCAGAGGAGCTATATATCTCTCTTTAAAGTTGTTTGGGGGGAGAGGGGTGGATTTGTGATTCAAAGCATGCTGGGGAAGAATTGCGGCATGTACTATCTGTGCTCTACAATGCTTGCTACCACCTAGTGAGAACTGCTCCCAAGTATTAACAAACTAAGCCACACACAGGGCTCGCGATACGCACACACTTTCTAACATTTTTCCACAGCAAGGGCTGTAGATTTTGTGCTCTGCAGCAGAAACCAAATATCGTCTGTCAAGACGATCGGGTGTAAAACATATTATGTGTTTTTGATATTATTATTTTTTTTTTTAAATTAACAATAATGACATTTTTTTTTAATTGCAAGAGTAAATGAAATTAAGGAAATTTACACATTTCAGTCAGGAAAAATAGTAGCTAGTTTGTATTTGCACATTAGTAAAAATAAGTTTCTGTTGTATGTAAGGGAGTTGAACCTTGCCTTGATTCTGCAAGTCCAAACTAATTTTCTGTATTCCGCTAGTGTTTGAAGTAGTTTTGTGTGTGTGTCTTCGGATGATTTAGGAAGAGTGTTAAGAAAGATTGCCTTGTAAATGTCTGTTTGTTTGCCTGTGTGTGTTTGTATTATTTGTTGTAGAGTTTCCACTGCATCTGTGACTGTTTGACATGTGAAAAATATGTGTTCTTCTGTCTCTTTTGTGTTATTCCTGCATAATTGGCATTTTCCTATTTGCCTGGATCTGAATGCTAATTTGGGTATTATGGGAGTTATATTAAAAATCAGTCTGTAAGTTACTTCTTTCGCCTTAGATGTGATGTGTTTGTTGTGTAAGTTGGAAAAGGTGGATGTGTAGTCTGACATGAAATATTTTCGTCCTCTTTTGATTCTCAGCTTAAGCGTTGGTGCTTGTTTACTAACTAATTGTTTGTATATTTCTCGTGTTGTTTCATTTATTAAATGTTCATGTCCTTGTATTGCCTGCATACATGTGTGATAGAAGGATAGTAGTATGCCCTGATAATGTGCTGCTGCATTGTTTAGTTTTGTGAGATGTTTTATTTTGTGTGCTATATAATATAATGCTAATCTATGTTGTTCTGGATGTCTGATAATATTACCTATGTGGCTGATTCTAAGTGCTTGTATTTTTGTTTGTATGTCCTGAAGTGCTATTCCTCCTTGTTTCTAATCCTGAATGAGAGTTTTATGCTGTATGATGTGTATTGTCTTACTAAATATGAAAAGTCTTATCTGTTTATTTATATCTGTGATTGTCTGTTTTGGAGGGTTTAACACTGTCATTAATTATATTATTTTTGGTATGATGTATGTGTTAACTATTATGCTTCTACCAAATATTGTTGATGTTTTGTATTTATACCTATGTAGCATGTCTGTGATTTGGTGTGTTAGTTGTAGCCATGTTTCTCTGTGTGTTGTTCTTGTGTCACATGGAAATGTGATCCCATACAGTTTAATATTGTGTGTACGCGTTAGGTCTGGAGGGAAATCAGACTTTTGTTTCCACCTTCCCAGGCCCATAATTTGTGATTTTTGTATATTAATTTTGGCTCCACTGCCTTTCCCAAAGTGGGAGAAGGTGTGCAGTATGTTTCTGATGGATGTGTTGCTTGTAGGGAAGAATGCAGTATCGTCTGCATAAGCAATGACCTTTTGCTCTCCTATTCCCGTATGAAAGTGCCTTTAATGCTGGTATCTTGTCTGATATTTTCTAATAATGGCTCTAGTGTCAGTATATACAGAAGTGGTAATAGTGGGCACCCTTGTCTTACAGATCTTGTCAGCCTGAAGCTAGCAGTGAATGAATGGTTCACTAAGACTTTGCTTTCAGGGTTGTTATACAAAATCTGTATCCACTTTCTGTAGTACTGTCCTATATTGCAGTGTTCTAGGGTTTTGTGCAAATAGGAGTGTGCGATTCTGTCAAAGGCCTTCTCTTGGTCCAAAGATAAGAGGGAGGATTGACAGTCTTTCTGGTGTGTGTGCGTTATAATGTCTCTAATGAGGTGTGTGTGGGTTAGTATATTCCTGTGCTGTACACTACATTGCTGGTTTGGGTGTACTAGTTTTGGTAGAAATTGTGTGATTTTGTGTGCTAGTGATTTGGCCAGAATTTTGTAATCTGTGTTAAGAAGTGAAATTGGTCTGTAATTTTTCAGTTGTGTCTTGTTTGTCTTTGCTTTGTGTATAAGTGTTATATAAGATATATTGCAACTATCAGGGAGTTCTTGTTTGTCAAAGGCTTCTTGATAGACTTTTAGAAGAACGTTACCTATGTTAGGAAAGAATTGTTGATAGAATTCTACTGTTAATCCGTCTGGTCCTGGTGTCTTGTCTTTGTTCATTTTACTAAGTGCATGTGTTATGTTTTCTAATGTCAATTGTGTGTCCAATATCTCTTTGTCTGTGTCTGATATCTTTTTTGTATATTGTAAGAAGCTATCTTGTATTTGTGTGTTTACTGTCTCTGCTGTAAATAAGTGTGTATAGTATTGCTGGAATGCTTCTGTTATACATGTGGTTTCTGTTTGTGTGATTCCTTGCATGTCTATTATTGTGTTCATCTGTTTGCTACGCTGTATGTTTTGTTCTATTGCCATGTATTGTTTGCTGGGTGTCTCTTGTGTAATGGTGTTGAGTTTTGTTTTAATTAGTGCACCCAAGTATCTGTGCTGTTGGTGTTGTTCCAGTTGCGTTTATAATGCATGCAAGTATGGTGAGTTTCTGTCGGTTTGCTTTGTTAAATGTATTGCTGTTTGTATTATCTGTTCTTGTTGTAGTCTACGCTTGTGTATGACGGATGCTAGTTGTTGTGTCCTGCTCCGTATTGTGTTTTTCAGTAAGTCCCAGTATTGTCTAATGTTGTCAGTTGGTATACTATCAGTGTATGTATGTATCGGGTCTGTCATATATTGTATATATTCTGCGTTTTGGAGTAATGTGTTGTTAAATTTCCAGTGTTGTGATCGTTTGATCGTACTTCCGGTATAATGGCGACGCGATGACTCGTTGTTCATGGGGGAGACGCTGTTCAGTGTTTTTCTGTGGATTTCCTATGGAAATTCCCGTTGAATTCGTGTGGATAGTGTTTTTCCTTTGGATTATGTGATTTTATTTCGTTTTCGTGTATTGAAAGTGTTCAAAAGAAGCCACGGAAGGCAGGTGGTGGATGAAATTCTGAGGGCAGCCGACAGATATTTGTTGGTTATGGTCTCGAGTTTCGCGACGGCAAACAGAAGATCTCTTTCGAGAGACAATGATTGCGGTCATCCGGCCAGTATGGTCACTGCCATAGAGGAAAGCAACGGCAAACTACCTCTTTGAAAGTGCCTAGTTTATTATGATTCGCTTAAAGACTGATCATCGCAAGACAAGGACAGAGACATTAAAATTAGGAACATGGAACGTTAGGACGTTAAACAACGACGGATGTACAAGAGATACAGCATGCAGGGCGATGCGCTACCTTCTTGATTTTCCAACCATTGAAGAGAGAATACAAGTTTGCAGGGCACGCGCCTACCTCAGAATTAACGCAAACACACAACATCCACTGCATAGTGAAATTAGGAAGGTGAAGGGTAGCAGGTTAAAAAGAGGACGGTCGTGAATGGGTCAAGCCGAAGACATTCTTCAACAGGTGTGTTCACTTGAGGACTTAGAACCTGGCGAGGAGTGGGTGCAAGTGCCAACAGACTTCTGCACATCCTTTTCAGTTTGCATCCAACTAGATAGAAAATGCAGACAAGAAAATCCGGCTGCTGTTGAGGCTGAAGTACAAGCGTTGATTTTCGAGAATTCGCTAGACGGTGACGCGGTCATCTACACAGATGGGTCGGTCGTCCGAACATGTGAGAAGCTCATGGGCCTTTACAGCTCGGGCCGGAGGGAGAATTGTGAAGGAGGACTCTGGTGCTTTCACTGAAACCACAAGTAGCCTGACCATGGAAGTCATGGCAGTAAGTAAAGCAATAACATGGCTCGAGACACAGACATTCACTAGGGCTTGTTTTCTTAGCGACTCAATGAACATGCTCAAGAGGATAGAGGAGGGGTCGATCCGAAGAGAATGGTTGCTGCCTCTGAAGCGGTCTCGGCTGGCAAAGATTAGTTTCATCTTCGTGCCAGGGCATGCGGGAGTACAAGGGAATGAGCGGGCTGACAAGCTCGCAGGTGAGGCTACTGTGGAGGGCGGACGCGCCATGGACCAGGCTGACATTCTGAATGCTCTACGAGAAGTGAGACTTTTGCGAGAACCAAGTGATGACTGTGAATCTACAACAATGGCCAGACTGCGAGAACAGCAAATTAAAAGAGGGGTGGCCAAACAAGAACACTACGCAGGAAGCCAAAGAAGATTGATAAACCAACACAGAACTGGCGTCGTTAGCCGCTACACGCTGCGGGATTTGCTGAGGAGGGGATCCGAGCACTTATGGACTGAATGGTTCGATGTGCAACGAGGATGATCTATCGACTAACTAACTAACAACGACGGAACATTAGAGAACATAACACAAGAAATTCAAAGAGAAAAAATTAATATATTAGGTATGTGCGAAACGAGATGGACAGGAGCAGGCATCAAGATACATAAAGATTTTAAGATTATTTATTCTGGAGGTGAAGATCGACATAGGGGAGTGGCAATAATTTTGGACCGGAAAACATCAACGTCTGTTCAGGGATATTGGGCCGTGTCGGACACAGTTCTGCTAGTTAAATTGAGTGGCAGACCTTTTAACATAAATGTTATTCAGGTATATGCCCCAACAGGAGAGTCCAGTGAAGATAGTGTAGAGGAATTTTATAATGACATAGAGTCTGCCTTAAAGAAATGTAAAAATTCAGAAATAAACATCATAATAGGGGACTTCAATGCAAAAGTAGGAAATCAAGGGGATAGATACACAGTAGGAAACTATGGTTTAGGAGAGAGAAATGAAAGAGGATACAGACTAGTAGAGTGGGCAAAAGAACAGAAATTGATTGTAGGAAATACCTGGTTCAAGCAACACCCTAGAAGATTATGGACCTGGAGGAGTCCTGATAGCAGGATTAGAAACCAGATTGACTACATTCTCATTAGCAGAAGATTTAGAAACGTGCTAACAGTAGCAAAAACAGTTCCCAGTGCTGATTGTTATAGTGACCACAGATTACTCACAGGAACATTGAGGATAAAGTTGAAGAAAGTCAAGTATATAACAGGTATTACCGTGTAGAGGTGTTACACACAGGTTAGAAGGCACGTGACGTATAGGACATAAGTCTCCGTTGTGTTATAACATTCTTTATTTGTCGAATCGTTCCACTACAGCATAATGATAGTATATTCAAAATCCGATGTTTACCTACTTGCTTGCTAGCTGACCCCCAAGTGACGTGTGTGTCCCAGCCTAGATACACTTCTTCATTCGTGCACACACGTTCACTAGCTATGGTTTTCCCACTAGTCAAGGAATGCGCAGCATTCCTTAACTCTTTACTCCTAAACTACTCCCTTTACTGTTACAATACCTCCCCTTCTTCAAGGAGAATTTTTCCCTGAAAAAATCTCAACCCCAACTCTTAACCCCTTAACTCTACATCTCTATACAATAACAACAATTCCATATAATTCTTAACTCAATTCTCATTCTCCTATCTCATCATAGCCAATTGCTAACCAGAGACAAGAATACCGAAACTCTCTACAAAAGTCGTTATAAAGTTCTCCAGAAAACTCGCTACAAAACTCTCCATAAAGTTCTCCAGAAAACTCGCTACAAAACTCTCTATACAATTCTCTAGAAAACTCGCTACAAAACTCTCCATAAAGTTCTCTAGAAAACTCCCTACAAAACTCTCCATAAGCGAACCGCTTTTAAAATTTAACCATCTAAATTATGATTGACAAAACTGAAGATATTCCCCTTATCCTTTAATTCTCCCTTATTCACATTCTCACATTCTCACTATTCTAGGATAGACAGAAAAAATAGTTAGATTGGGTAGTTAGATTTGGTAGGTGCGCACCTAAAAATAATAAAAGTAAGGAAAAAGTAAGAAGTAATCACCTTTCTCTTCCCATACATTCTCAAAACTTTATAAAAATAAAGTTTCAAAATTTATCTTCAGTTTCCGTCAATAATAATTGTTATTATCAAAAAAATATGTTAATCCAAAACTACCAGCTTTTGTATTATTCACCTCGTCAAGTTCAAGTTTACCATTCCTTCAAAAAAAAAAACTCCAAATTATATATACTGTTAAGTACAGTCTTCTTCTTCCAATATCTATTTATTTAAATGCCAAAACTCAAGCTGGCATTCCCCCCATATTCTCCCATTTAACGCTGTTCAACCCAGCTCCTATTTTTAACCCAATCATTTACATTGCGAACGACTCAACTACTTTAAGTCATCTGTTTCCAAAAAAAAAACAACACTTCATATTTCTTCTAACTGAACGTCAAACTATTAATCATTTAAACACACTCAGGTTAACTCAATAAAATCAAAGTTTTGTAAACATAAGCAGCTAAGTTAACTTATTCATTTCATAAAGCGCAATTGAAGTCCAAACAATTGACTAAACCATATCAACCCCCTCATTCTTTGACATCATTTTTATCCCCACACATTAATCAAATTAAACATATATAACTTAAAAACCAACCTGATCATAAAACATATACCAATAAGTCTTATGTGTATTCCTCCCAACAACTCTTGCTTAAGTTATTTACCAACTACCTTCTTTGTAAACACAAAAATATCGTGTCTAACTTCTTCTTCTATCTGCCATCTGCAGAATATTCTACCACGCTATTTATCTACCTCCTCTCCATTTTCTTAATAACTTCAAATTTTTTTCGATAAGTGCAATATCTACATCAATGTCGCTATCCTCCCGAGGAGAGCTATCTTCTTTCATATCAGCTTCTTCATCAGTTTCTGACTTTTCATCCATCTCTTGTTCCCCATCTGTATAACCATTACTAGCAACCGCTAATTTCTTCCTTTCTAAATCCAATCTAATATTCCTGTCTTGCCGTCTCAACAAATTTTCAAATAGTGGCATATCTTCACCACTTGAAGAATTCACTCTAAGTTTCCTTTGCCTCTTAATTTCTTTTTCTTTCTGTCTATCCAACTTTCTTTTTACTGCCTGTCTTGTATTCATAAATGGAGGTTCTATTTTTTCCTTGACTGATTCTTCGCTAATATAATCGTCATACATGTTATTTTCCTCTGTCATGACTGTTTTTGGTAATGTTTCTTCTTGTTCAGCTGTAGTAGATGCTGTTGTCACTTGTTTCCCATTCTCTATAGGTATAGGATATACCGATTGTCTGACAATCTGTCCACCTGACAATATTTCTTCGGAACAATAATTATTATTACTATTCTCTGCATCCCTTTCCTCATTATCCCGCCTTAAGTGCTCTACATGTGAACGTGCAACATGCCCTGAAATTTGATTCTTAATAGTATATGACACTGGGCCCTTTTTTTCTAAAATATAATATCCCGGGACCCAATGAGCATCAAACTTAGAGTTTTTTCTATGTTTTTTGTAATACACCCTATCACCTACGTTGAACTCTTGTAAGTGTGCATTTTTATTTGCGTATTTCTTCTGTCTTTCTCTAGCCTTAATTATATTATTTCTTAAACGTACATGTGCTTTGTGCATCTCTTGCAACCTTGTTTCCTGAAAATCTTCCCCCAGATATTTTCTCCTAGGCTTTAATAAATTATCAATTGGCAATATTGGTTCTCTCCCATGTACTAAGTAAAATGGTGAGAAACCTGTTCCTTCATTTTCGTGTGTACGTATCGCCGCTAATGCTATCCCCAAATAAAGATCCCAATCCATATCATGTTCTTCTACATTTTTCGCTAGAACATTGTATAGTGTTCTATGTTGTCGTTCATTTTTAGCATTAGAAGTTGGTCTGTAATACGAAGTCCTAATGTGTTTTATATTCAAATCTTTTACCAATTTTTCAAACTTTCTATTTACAAATTCTTTCCCATTGTCTGTAAGTATTATTTGTGGACACCCAAACCTTGGTATAAATTCTTGTAACAGCATATTTATAACTGAATCAGCACTCTTGTCTGGAATTGGATAAACTTCTGGCCAGAGACTATATGAATCAACTATATGTAGTAGGTATACATTTCCCGATAATGTTTTTGGATGAGGACCTGAAATATCCAAACTTACTTTCTGCATTGGAAATTGAGGAATATCGGTATCTTGTAAAGGACATTTGATTATCTTCATGTTTCTTAACCTACACTTTTCACATGCTTCAACATATTCATATACGCTTTTGAATAAATTCGGCCAGTAATATTTACTGCTAATAGCCTTCACTAACTTATCTCGTCCAAAATGACCATTATTATCGTGATATGCCTTTAAGACTTCTTGTTCTAAATGTTTCGGAATATATTTTCTTACTCCTTCACCTTTTTCACTGATATAATATAATTGATTGTCTTCTTGTAACTCTACAAACTTTCTTTTAAAACTATTTTCCCCTGTTTCTTTCAGTTTTCTTTTTATTTGTACTATTTTTGGGTCTAACTCTTGTTCTACTTTCATATCAAACTGTTCTAAATGTGGGTCTTCTGTTCTAGGTTCAGACTCTTGATCCGATGGTAAACTCTCAAATTCTTCCCTATTTATTATGGCAGAATCTAATATATTTACTTGCCAGTTTCGATCGTCTATCTCTGGTTCAGCTTCATCTTCCGTGTTTCCTGATGACTGTGTATATGGAATCCTAGACAAAAGATCGGCGCATGTATTATGTTTCCCTGAAACATATTCGACCTTAGCATTGTACCCCTGTAAATTCAATGCCCACGTTTGTATTTTCCTATTTTGTATTGGTGCTTCTAATATCGACTTTAATGGCATGTGGTCAGTTCTAATAATGAAATTGGCGTTATGTAAGTAGTAATTTAATTTTTGTAGAGCGAAGTGTATGGCATAAGCTTCTTTCTCAATAATCGGCCATTTGCGTTGAGTTTTGCTAAGTTTGTGAGATAAGAAGTAAATTGGCCTTTCATTTTTAACCCCTGGTATTCCAGATTCTTCTCCTTCATATGGTTGAACCAAACATGCTCCTATTGCGTTGTCTGAAGCATCTGTGTATAGTATTAGCTGTTTATTCAGGTCTGGATGTGTTAATAATGGTACCACTGTTAAGCTATCCTTTAAAAGTTCGAACGCTTTTTGACACTCATCATCCCACTTAAATCTAGCGTATTTACCCGTTAAATTCGTAATAGGTATTGCTATCCTTGAAAACCCTGGTACAAACCTCCTATAATATGCACACGTTCCTATAAATGCACGCACTTCCTTAACATTAGTGGGAGCAGGTAACTCTTTAATAACCTTTATCTTGTCCTGGTCTGGTTTAATACCTTCCCTATTTATTATATAGCCTAAATATTTTGTTTCTGTTTTTAAAAACTGGCACTTGCTAAGCTTTAATTTAACGTCATGCCTTCTTAATCTGTCAAATACTAGTCTAATATGTTTCAAATGATTCTCTACATTTCCTTTCGTAAATATTAATATGTCATCTATATATGCTAGGGCAAAATTTTGCATACCGTCTAGTACTTCATTTATTAAGAACATATAGTGAGACGGTGCATTTTTCAAACCGAATGGCATACGTAAGAATTCGTACGAACCCATATGAGTACAGAAAGCACTCTTATTTTGAGCATCCTTTGACATAGGTATACACCAAAATCCTGATCTTGCGTCTAGTGTTGTGAAAAATGTGGAGCCATTAAGTAATCCCAAAATATCATCAATCACCGGCAATGGGTACGCTACATTCTTAGTAATTTTGTTCAACGCCCTGTAGTCACAACAGAACCTGTTCGAACCATCAGATTTGGCTACGATTACCACCGGAGATGACCATTCTGATTTTGATCTGGTTATTATGCCTGCTTTCAACATATCTTCTATTGCCTTTTCTACGACTTCTCTATTTCTTAATGGAGTTCTATATGGTTTTAAACTAATTGGTGGATGGTCTCCCGTATCTATTTCCATTGTAACTGTTTTTGTCTTTCCCAATTCTAAATCATTAATTGCAAACACATCCTGATTTTGTTTTATAAGTTGTTCTAATACTTCTTTATTTTCTGGCGGAGTTTTTAATTGTGCCAACAATTCTTGTTCTCTTGTTACTTTGTCTAGTGAATGTATTTGGGCTGTATTTCTTCTAGATGGATGGATCAATTCATCCATTCTTACGTTCCCTTTTCTTCCGCATCCGCGTCTGTTATTAATTCTTTCACTAGAGGTTTCTGAATAACTTATGCCTGCCATATTTACTCTATCTGTTGCCAATATGTCACTAACGTTATGTTCTAGCTTGGCTATTACACATCCTCTGTATAATTTAATTTCTCTACCTGTGTTATTAATAACCATCACTGGAAATGTTAAACTTTTATCCAATTCTATTATTCCATCCGGAACTTCTAAACCTGGCTCATCTATTATTTCCTTTTGCAATTCAGTGATTCTGACTATGTTTCCTGCTACATAATACGGGTTTCTCTTTAGCTTCGCTTGTATCAAATTAACTGACTGTGGTTTTAAATTCATGGTCGTTTTAACTCTAACTAGTGTCGACACATGCATATCTTCTTCTAAATCTACGTAAACATCTTGGAATTTTAATTTATGCAAATCAAATAAAAGTCTCACCCCATTTTTCAATAAAAAATCTCTACCCAATATCATATTCCTATTTAAATCTTTGACTACATGGAACATATGCCTGACATTTATCCCTCCTAATTTAAAGTTTATCATCGTTTGTCCTAGCACTTCTAATTTTTGTCCCGTTACCGAATGAAGATTCTCCTGAATTCTAAATATTTTACAATTTTTTAACATTCGATATAAAAATGCTTCTTTAATCACGCTAACTTGTGCTCCCGAATCAACTAATGTTCTAACTTTATATTTTCCTATTTCTACTATACATGAGCTTGGATCCACCATATTTAATGACAATTGTGTTATCTCTGCTTGTTTTTTATTTCTAAATGTCCTATTATACTCATCATTTGGATTTTTAATACATTGATGCCCCTTTTGGATCTTACTATCTTCCCTCCTACTGCCGACCCTGTTCAGTAAGCGGGATGCCAATTTCCCTGATTTCCTGATCTTCTAAAATTTCTTTGCATTTCTCCATAATTCCCATTTGCTGGTCTGCCATTTGCAGTTCTATTCTGTGTACTCGTCTGAACACCTCTATTATTTTGTGTATTCGATGGGACACGTCTGTTACCACAGAAACGAAAAATGTGCCCACGTTGGTGACATCCCCAACAAACCACATTCGAGTTATTTGTGTTACCTTCTATGTTTCTTACAGTATTTCTCACTTGTCCTCCTCTAGCTTGATTATATACGTTATCGTTTCTTTGTACCATCTGTATTTCTCCTCGTCTTCCTCTCCATCCATGTCTATACTGTCCTACTTCCATAGGTTCTTCAATTCTATCTTCCGAACTACTACCTAACTCTCGTCCTACTCTTAATCTAAACCTTCTCCTCAAGCTTTCCTCTTGTATAGCGATATCTACCGCTTGTGACAATCTTGCCGGATTCTCTCTTAATAATTTAAATTTCAATCCATCTGACCTAATCCCATCAACAAAGATTCCTACCAACATCCGTTCTACTTCTTCAGCTCGTACATTCTGTCCTAAAAATGACTCTTCAGCTAAATTTATTAACCTGTCACTGTATAGCTGCACACTTTCTGTAGTGTTTTGTCTAGTCTGTCGCAATACTGAGAATGCGTGTTGTGGATCAGTAATTTCAGCGTATTTTCTTGCGAGATCATCCTTAAATTCTTCCCAGGTTTCACCTCCTGCTGCTTCTAATTTTCTTCTTATATGGTCAGAAACTGGACTTGTACTTGTTCTGTATGCTAAATTCTTTTTCTCCTCATCTGTAGCGTTTACTAAATAAGCATGTTTCTCAATAGAAATGACCCATTTCTTAAACTGGTTTGCCTGACCACTAAATCTTTCAACATCACTGCTTACATTTTGTTGTCTTAATACTGCATCCAACCTTGCTATTGCCCCACCAACTCCAGTCAGTACCTGTGAAAATTCTTGGGGTTGCATTCTAGAATCTGTACTGGAAATTATCAAGCAATATACAAAATATTTCAAACAATATTAATTTCAAATACACAATCTGTTCAACTAATTACTCTAATATTACCTATTATCTAACTATACTAACTAAAGACTCCAATCGAAGATCCTGACGAAGAAAATTTTCCGTTGCAATCACGAATCCTGATAAAAGAACTTAAATGAAATCCTGACGCAGAAATTTTCAATTGATCCTGATACCAAGACCAAAAAAAAAGGACTCTAATCGACACCGTTGAAAGGATCAGAACACAAAAAAAAACCTCTGGATTTCCTAATTCAATCGAAGTCGAAGTCAGTTTTCTATAGTTTTCCTGTCGCTGGTTGTGCTCGATATAATGCTCGATCAATCTAAGACTGCTTGATTGCTTGGTCTATTGACTGTACTGTAAGCGTTGGACTTTAATCTCCGTCAAGCAAGGTCACCTTCACGCTTATTCAACCGACAACTGCTCACGGTTTCAGCAAACTCACTTTCCAACAGCATATCTGGCCTTTTCACATGTTTCAGCGTAAAAATGATCAAGTCGAGAATAATTGGATTTAAACCTGACGCTATCCACTCCCTTATTTGTTACGTGGCATTTCAACAACTGTCAGTTTAAACTGAGCATACCAAATTTTGACTTGAGATAATTTTCATCAATGCTTTCATTTAAGTGAAGTAACTGTAGAGAATATTGAGGATCTCGACTCAATAACTATGTAATTTGCAATATAACCTTGACTTCACCTTCAACAGTCCAATGAGTTAAAACTCATAATTTTCACCATTCTTTGTTTTACTTGGAGTTTTATTTGGAGCAGCTTATCGTTCTGTTGAAATCAAATCATTTCTGGTACCTCGAGACTTCACAAGTTGTAACATGTAATCAGCGAGTTCATTCTGATAACCTTGTGTACTAATTTTTGATGCAAAACGGCATTACTTGATCTCATTATACAATTAGCGTTGGTCAGTGATCAAGTTATTTCAGACTATTTATCAGATAAAAACATCAGTCTTTCAAAAAAATAAGTTTAACAATCAAACCTTTTTGAGCTGGCCTGAGAAATCGATCTCCTTTTTAAACAGAAATACACTGAGAACCCACAACAACTACCCCTGGGCGGGCTTTCAGCTGTTGCGTTTCTTATTATTATTTACTTAAAAAACTTCCTTCTCCAGACGCCCAGACACAACAATATTCCATGGCGGTAACTCTCTCCTCAACATCCCATGTTGCTCTTTGAGGTCAAAGGCACCAAATCAACCTGTATTACAGTGTAGAGGTGTTACACACAGGTTAGAAGGCACGTGACGTATAGGACATAAGTCTCCGTTGTGTTATAACATTCTTTATTTGTCGAATCGTTCCACTACAGCATAATGATAGTATATTCAAAATCCGATGTTTACCTACTTGCTTGCTAGCTGACCCCCAAGTGACGTGTGTCCCAGCCTAGATACACTTCTTCATTCGTGCACACACGTTCACTAGCTATGGTTTTCCCACTAGTCAAGGAATGCGCAGCATTCCTTAACTCTTTACTCCTAAACTACTCCCTTTACTGTTACACAGGAAACACTAAATATGGCTTGTGTACATTGAGTAATGACAAGGAAATACAAAACAAATTCAACATAGAAGTACAGAACAGATTTTAAATATTGTCTGATCTAGAGATCCTATTCCAGGATGTGGATGATCAATGGGAAATGTTAAAGAATTCAATCAATGTGGCTGCAGAAACAACTATTCCAAAATTAAAGAAGGTGGGTCGTAAGAAATGGATTCTTCTTCTTCTTCAGCATTCCGAGCCATTGAGGTTCTTTGCTGCAAATACAATCTGTCTCCATTCGTCTCTCTGGTGGACCTTCTCTTGCCAGTCGTTGATTCCAAGTGCTTGTAGGTCTGTATGTATATTATCTCTCCACCGCCTTCTTGGTCTACCTCGGGGTCTACGGTCATTTATTTCCTGAGTGTAAGCGAGTTTTGTTTCCCTATTATCTTCCATTCTTTCTATATGCCCCAGCCATTGTAGTCTATTAGCCTTCATGATACCAGTGATTAGCGGGGACTTAAACAGATCATAAATGTCTTTGTTACTTCTTATTTTCCACTCTCCACTTTGTGTATCCCTAATGGGTCCAAAGATGCGTCTTAAAATTTTGTTCTCAAAGGTTTGTAACAAGGCTTCGTCTCCTTTCGTTGTACTCCAGGTTTCAGAGCCATACAGCACAACTGGTCTGATCAGTGTTTTGTATATTGTGATTTTGGTGTTACGAGATAGCGCCTTTGATTTTAGTAGATGTTGTAGTGCATAGTATATCTTATTTCCAGAGTTGATTCTAGTTTGTATTTCTTCCCTTATGATGTTGGAGCAGTTGAAGATTGTACCCAGGTATGTGTATGTTTCCGTTCTTTTAATGGTCATATTATCTATTTGTATGTGGCCAGAGTTTTTAGCCATTCCGTCTCTTGAAATTACCATATAATCTGTCTTATCTTGGTTGATAACCAGCCCCATCTGTTGGGCTTTTTCCTTTAAGTGAGTCAATATTTCTAATGTCTTTTGTTCACTTTGCCCTATAATATCTATATCATCTGCATAACCAAGCAGCTTGGATGTTCCTCCAATATCACATTCCTCCTTTACCTTCCTTACAACTTTCTCTAGAGCCAGATTGAAGAGTAGCGGCGATAGTGCATCACCCTGTTTCAAGCCAGATGTTATTTGGAAGGGGTCTGATTTCCTGCCTTTATATGTTACTATATTATAAGTATCTTCCATGCATAGTTTGGTCATGTTAATTAACTTCCTTGGTATTCCAAATTCCTGCATAACATTCCATAGACTATTCCTATGGACACTATCATAAGCCTTTTTTAAAATCCACAAAAATGTTATGGAGATCTCTTTTATATTCCCAATGTTTCTCGGCTATTTGTCGTAAGATAAATATCTGATCTATTGTTGATCTGTTTTGTCTAAAACCCGCCTGGTAGTCACCTAATATGTCTTCTGAATATGGTTTTAGTCTATTTAGTAATACTGCGGATAGTATCTTATAGCTTGTGGACAGTAGTGATATTCCTCTATAATTTCCACATTGGAACTTGTCTCCTTTCTTAAAGATAGGTATCAATAATGACTCTTTCCAGTCATGGGGTAATTCTTCTGTCCTCCAGATTTTTATTATTAGTTCGTATAGCTTTAGATGTAATGCATGGCCACCTGCCTTTATAAATTCAGCAGCAATTCCATCAGTCCCAGTTGCCTTATTGTTTTTAAGTCGTGTGATTACATATAGGATTTCTTCAAATGTAGGTTCTTCAATTTGTGGTTCGCATGTTAGAACCTCTTCCTGTGGGAAAATGTTACTTGGAGCTTCACAATTTAGTAATTCAATAAAATATTCTTTCCATGTGTTGCACATTTCTTCATTGGTATTTATCATATTCCCATTTTTGTCTTTTAAACCATATGTGTTTTGTTGGTGCCCTCGTTTCATTGACTTCAGTACTTTAAAAAACTTTCTGGATTCATTTTTCTGGTGATTAGTTTCCAAATCTTTGATTATATTACTCATATATTCTCGCTTCTGCTGTCTGACTATTTTTGTAGCCTCTTTACATTCATTTCTATAATGCTCTTCCTTTTGGATGTTATTGATGTCATTTAACCATACATGTCTGGCATTCTTCTTCTTAGTGACTGCTTCTTCACATTTTTGATTGAACCATCTGTTCTTTCTATGCGTGGTTGACACACCGAGACATTCTTCTGCGGTAGATTGAATTGTATTCTTGATGTTCAACCAAGTTTGGTCAACGCTTTCCTCCAAAGGGTTTTGCAAAGTTTCAAGTTTAAATTTTATTTCATCTGTAAATTTCTCTTTGACTGTAATGTCTTGTAGTTTTTCTCTGTTATATGTTGGGTGTAATCTTTGTAATTTAGTATAGAAAGCTCTCTTAAGTTTTATTTTAAATTTTGCTCCAACGAGGAAATGGTCACTATGGCACTCAGCTCCTCTATAACTTCTGACTTGCTGTATGTTTGATGCATTTCTGTTGTTAATTAAAATGTGATCTATTTGATTATAGGTTCTCTTGTCACATGATTTCCAAGTTTGTTTGTGTATATCCTTTCTTTGTAGTCTGGTACTGCTAATCTGCAGTCCTTTGGCTTCTGCCAGGTTGATGACTCTCCATCCATTATCATTTGAAGTTGTATGTAGGCTTTCCATACCGGCCACTTTTTTATTAGTTTGCTCTCTACCTATTTTTGCATTGAAGTCTCCCAGCACAATCAGGATGTCCTGTTTGGGGGTTTCTTCTATGACATCTTCCAGATCATTATAAAAGTCTTCTTTAATATCATCTTCTTTCTCTTCAGTAGGTGCATGTACATTAATCATCGTTATGTAAGAAATGGATGACTGAGGAAATTTTAGACTTAATGGAAACAAGAAGACTCAACAAAAATAATCCTGCCAAATATGAAGAAATTCACAGACAAGTCAGAGTATTATGTAGGAAGGCAAAAGAATCATGGCTTGAGGAAAAGTGCTTAGAAATTGAAAAACAACACAACAGTCAAAATACCAAATTAGTGCACAAAAGAATTCAGGAACTTACTAATAAAAGAACAAGTACATCAACAGGCTGTCTAAAAACTGAAAATGGCAAAATCATAATAGAAAAAGATCAGATTCTACATGTATGGACAGATTATGTGAAAGATCTGTATAATGATAACAGAGAGGAACAGTATGCTATTAGATGTAATAATGAAGGACCAGAAATTTTAAAGATGGAGGTTCAAAATGTTCTTAAGCATATGAAAGCTGGCAATGCCCCCGGTGCAGATAACATCACAACAGAAATGATTAAAGCTTTAGAAGAATTTGGACTAGAGCAAGTCACTAGACTGCTGAACACATTATATGATACTGGAGATATACCTTCTGAATTATGTAATTCTGTATTTATTGCAATCCCAAAGAAATCAGGAACCTTAGAATGTGATCAACATAGAACAATTAGTATAAAGAGTCACATCACAAAGATTTTGTTACGAATTATCATGCAAAGAGTGAGGAAGAAAATACAACCTGAAATATTTCATTGGCACCTTGCCGTCTTGACAGACGATAGTTTGTGCTTTAAAAAGGCATAATAACTTTTAACTATGGCGGTAGCGAGTGTGACTGATAAGGCCAATTTGCGCTGTAAATGTCCGTTCACAGTGGGTGCATGTGAACACGTGGTCATTTCCACCATCATGCACCATCTTACGTCTCAAACGCTTGGTGTGTGACTTTTCTGCAATAATTTTCTCCTTTGACTTTATTCCATTTCTGATATTTGCCCTCCATGCAATACGTTCAGCGGCGACTTGCTCCCAATGTGCATTATCAATGCCTGTATCAATCATGTCCCGCTTACACACATCTTTGTATCGTAGTAGAGGCCGACCCTGAGATCTCTTACCCATCTGTAATTCACCAAAAAAGATATCCTTTGGTATTCTACCATCATCCATCCTCCTAAGATGTCCTATCCATCTAAGTCTACGAAGACTAAGCATGGAATAAACTGTCACACAACCTGATCTTTCCAATACTTCAGTATTTGTGATTTTGTCTTGCCACTTAATACCAAGAATTCTTCGCAGACACCGCATATGAAAGCTGTTTAAGTTGTTCTCTTGGTAGGAGTAAGTTGTCCAGGTTTCACTGCCATAGAGAAGAGTACTAAGGACACAGGCTTGATACACAAGGACTTTTGTTTTGGCAGTAAGCTTCCTGTTCTCCCAGACTCTTTTTCTTAACCTGTTCATTGTTGTTGCTGCCTTACCAATCCGGATGTTGATTTCCTGATCTAGGGATAATTTGCTATTTACCACTGATCCTAGATATGTAAAATGGTCTACTATCTCTAGTTCGGCGTCGTCAATAAAGATTGATGGTACCCCATGTGCACCTTGTGACATAATCTGTGTCTTCTTTTTGCTAATTGTTAAACCAAATTCAGAACAAGCATTGGAGAATGCAGATAGTAGACATTGCAATTCTTCCTCAGAGTGGGTCGTAACTGCAGCATCATCTGCAAAAAGCAACTCTCTGATCAGTACCCTCCTAATTTTGGTCTTAGCCTTCAATCTCTGAGCATTGTAGAGGCCACCATCTGAGCGTGAGTGAATGTATATACCACCATCCTGATCATGAAATGCATATTTCAGTAGAAGTGAAAAGTATATTCCAAAGAGGGTGGGAGCTAGTACACAACCTTGCTTAACTCCACTCTTGATTTCAAATTCTTCAGAAGTTGCACCATCAAACTTGATTATACCCTTCATGCCTGTGTGGAACGATTCCACAATGGACAGAAGAGTTGGTGGGCAGCCAATCTTCTTTAGTGCCTTGAACAGACCCTCACGACTGACCAAATCAAATGCCTTTGTGAGGTCGATGAAGGCAATAAACAGTGGTTGATTCTGTTCACGGCATTTTTCTTGCATTTGTCGCAATGAGAATATCATATCAGTGGTAGACCGGTTCTGTCGAAAGCCACACTGTGATTCGGGGTAGACTTGATCTCCTAGGACTTGAAGTCTGCGCAGAACAATTCTGGCAAATACTTTTCCAACAATACACAGAAGTGAGATACCCCTATAGTTGTTGCAGTCGCTCCGATCGCCCTTGTTCTTGTACAGTGTTATGATGCTCGAATCTTTGAAATCCTGTGGGACTTGTCCTTCACGCCAGCATAGCTCTATTAGCTGGTGGATCTGTATAGTGAGTGTGTCTTGCCCACTCCTGATAACCTCTATTGGAATTCCATCCTTACCTGGAGCCTTGCCAGATGCAAGTTCATTTATAGCACACTTAACTTCTGTTATGGTGGGAAGTGTGTCCAGGTGGTCAAGAGTTGGCAGAGCCTCTATGGCGTTGAGGGCATCATCCGCTAGCTTGGTCTCACTTGAGTACAGCTCCTAAATAGTGCTCTACCCATCTGTCCATCTGCTGTTTCTTATCAGTGATGATTTCTCCAGTCAAGGTTTTCAATGGTGCACTTCTTTTGATCACTGGACCGCAGGCTTTCTTTATTCCTTCATACATGCTTCTTATGTCTCCCTTATCACTTGCGATTTGAATGGACTCACATAACTTGATCCAATAATCATTTGCACACTGCCTGGCAGCCTTTTGCACATCCTTCCTAGCTTGCCTAAGCTCACTCAGAGTGTTACGCGTTGGTCTTTCCTTGTTTCTTAAGAGAGCTTTCTTCTTCTTATCAATCAAGGGCTGCAGAGTCTCGCTGTTGGCCGCAAACCAGTCCTGCCTCTTATGATCCACAGTGCCGTAAACCCCTACGGCAGTTTTATAAAGAGTTTCCTTAATTTGACCCCACTTTTCATTTACTGTACAATTTTCTGGTGTATCAGTGAAAGCGTCTTCAAGTTGCTGTTGAAACTGAAAGCACTTTTCAGGATCATGAGTGTTAATAATATTAATCCTGAGGCTAGATTTGTGTTTAGCTGTGTAGATTCTCTTTGGTCTCAGTCTAACCCTTGCAACAACCAAAGAATGATCCGTATCACAGTCAGCACTGTGGTAACTACGAGTCAATGATATATGGTTCAGATGTTGTCTCCGTGTGATGATGAAGTCCAGCTGGTGCCAATGGCCGGATCTTGGATGTTTCCATGTGACCTTATGCATCTCTTTTGTTTTAAAAAAGGAGTTTGTAATACATAGGTCATTACTGGTGCAATGCTCCAGCAGCCTTTGCCCATTTTCATTCATGCGACCGATGTTGTATTTTCCAAGGCACACTGGCCATGAACTCGAGTCCTTGCCCACACGAGCATTGAAATCACCGAGCATATAAATGTAGTCAGATTTTGGAACTGCCTTGATCACGGAGTCTAACTCCTCATAGAACGAATCCTTCACATCATCAGAGGAATCGAGTGTCGGTGCATATGCAGTAATAATGGTGGCAAACCCACAAGAGGTTGCCAAGCGCAGGGATAATAGTCTTTCATTTCCTCCTGCTGGAATTTCAATCATTCCCAGTAGCGAATTCTTCACTGCAAAGCCCACACCATGTTGCCTTTTTTCTGCCTGCCCTCTACCCTTCCAGAAAAAGGTGTAGTTGTTTTCCCTGAGTGACCCTTCCTCAGCAAGGCGAGTCTCCTGCAGGCCAGCAATATCAATGTTTAGACAATTGAGTTCGGCATCAATCACAGCCGTTTTTCTCACATCGTCAATATTGGTCAAGTCAGTGGAAAATCCTGGACACATGGTTCTCACGTTCCAGGTTGCAAGCCGTAGCTTGAGGTTTCTATTTTTATTTTTGTTTGTACCTGGTGCATTGGTTTTACAGCCTGCGATTCAGATTTTGTCCTAGCCCCAAGCACCCATTGAAGCAGGCAGGCTGTGGCGGATCAGCACCCAATTGGCTGGGGGCTGCCCAGCTTGAGGCGGGCGGTAGCTGATCAGTGACACCTATAGGTGTCTCCCACCGTCATAGGCAACGCGTGGCGCCCCATGTCTACGCCAACTGACAAGGACTTATAACCCGTAACAGTTGCCTCTCGCTTTGATTCCGAGACCAGTTAAGACCAGGGATGGAGTTATTGCCTCTCCATAGCACAAAGCCTGGGCTAAAATATAGAGATCATGTGTTGCCCATGCAGCATGATCCCTCTCTCGGCCTGCCTAGTTTACTCCAGAGGAAAGGTAACACCCCTACATCTGGAACAAGACAAGCTGCAGAAGCTGCCGGATCAGCAAAGCAATGCTCTAACTGTCCGCCTGTTGGAGCTTCGATCCTAGACCAGTCGCCAATCAAGGCTTAGGGCCTGGTCTGCCCTGCCATGACATTTTGTCTTTAGCTTGCATTTCCTCGCACCAGGGTAAGGCTTGTACCCTCCCAATTGCGCTCTTCCGCCCGAAGCCGTTGGCACAATGTGGGGTGTCGGGTTTGGTAAGCGCCGCCCAACATTCAGCGCTAACAGAAACCAGGTAGTACCGTCTACTGTTATACGGTAGCTCAGTCATATCTGACTAAGACCTGAAATAGGGGAAGAACAATGTAGGTTTGTAGAAGGAAAGGGTACAGTAAATGCTGTGTATATGCTGCGAACAGTTATTGAACGTGCTTTAGAAGTAAACAAGGATATACATCTTTGCTTTATTGACTACACAAAGGCTTTTGATAGAGTTAGACATGTCAACATTGTGGATATGCTTGCAGATCTACAAATTGATGGGAAAGACATTAGACTTATAAAAAACATATATTGGAAACAACAAGCTGCCATAAGGATTGATAATGAAGTAGGACAATATCAACCTATTAAGAGAGGTGTTAGGCAGGGATGTGTAATGTCTCCAGATCTTTTTTCCCTATACAGTGAAAATATTTTCAGAAATGTAGAAGACCTAAATGGAATCAGCATTGGAGGACAAAACATA